>JAQGBE010000854.1:0-14237 GCA_034698225.1 Scheloribates latipes | reverse complement strand
CAAGAGTTTCTCGCTGTGCAACTCATCCGACTTTCTGAACTCAGCGATGGCCCGACTCAGCACAAAGAAGTTCACTCCTGGTGTTTCGTGTTGGTACTGAGTCGTGTTGTCGCGCGACATTCCCGTACCCATCGACCAGCTGTCCGGATGGTCGCCGATATAAACGAAAGTCCAATTACCAAGAACTTCGTGGCTATGAATTAGATCACAAACTTTGCGATAACTGGTTCTCTTAGACCAGCCGTCGGGACCGTTAGCGATGATGACAAAGAGATATCTGTCGGCGGCGTCCGCATCAGCCCATACGACACCGTCGCTGATGGCGTCGTACAGAACCGTACATCCGATCGGTTTATAAGTCTCTTCAGTCAGTTCGGGAACCTCTTCTACAGGAATGCCCCGATGAAGTGTTGTGACAAAACTGTTGAATTTGATCATGAACAGTCTGCAGGTGTCTGTCTTGATTGTCTTCTGTTCGTCAATCAATTGGTTGAAACCTTTGATCACTTCGGAACACTTGGAGGCCATACTTGAGCTCTCGTCCAGAATTAATATGATTGTTGTCTTCATTGCCGACCACTGGAAGTGTTGAGCCGATGGTCAGCGATCAGTGCTCTGCCAATGGATTATCAAAATGAGTCACAGATCGGCAATAACTGGTCACTGATCATGGTCAGGGCAACTAAATGCCATTGCATTCAATTCGACTCGATGCCATACAATGGAATGTCCCTTTGAATGTGACCTTGTCCACAATTGTACACAACGTTTCACTTTTATTTTTGCCAGTGATTCGATGGCGTTTGGAATATTGGCGCTAATGGCTAAACAAATCCGATGTTATGTCACTTCTCAATGGAAATTATTCTTAGCAATTGATAAGTTACTACTGGAGTTGGATTTGATTAGGCACTGACCGATCGATTGGCGATGCGATCAAACTTTAGTCCATTTAACAAAACTCGAATTCACTTTAGTCAGTGAATTAGATTTCAAAGTCACTTGACTTACAATAATTATAGTTTTAATTCAGACACAAATTGCTTGAAAACAGGTCTTGAGGTAACTTAAGGGCTCTTATAAAGAGAGTCTTGTATATTTAACATTGATTATCAAATGCTTGAGTTAATCGATTTCACTTCAAAGTCTATTCACTCGACAATGAAGACGACAATTGCGGTGATTCTGGACGAGAGCTCAAGTATGGGCAGCAAAATCTCGGAAGTGATCGTCGGCTTCAACGCATTCCTCAAACAGCAAAAGGACATCACTGATGACACCGCTGTCTTCCATCTGGTCAAATTCAACAGCGCCGTCACTGTTGTCCATCGAGGTCTGCCGATCAAAGATGTGCCCGAACTCTCACAAAGCACTTACCATCCGAGTGGATATACCGCTCTGTACGACGCCATTGCCGATGGCGTCCGATTGGCCCAATCGGACACATCGGACAGATATGTCTGCGTCATCATCACCGACGGCGAGGAGAACGCGTCGCGAAGAACCACATTCAGACAAGTGAGAGCGATGATCCAGGACCACGAAGCCCGCGACAACTGGACGTTTGTCTACATCGGCGAGAATCCTGACAGATGGGCGCAACGAACCGGGTCATCGCGCGGCAATTCGGCGCCGTATGACCACAACACTCCGGCGCAAGTGTTTCACACAGTCAGCGAAGCCATTACCGAGTTTAGAGGTTCGCGTCAATACAGCTCTGATGTTATGCTCAGTTCTGAGGACAATCGAAGTCTCTCCCGATAGTGGCCTCTCGTCTGATGCGGTTCTGCATCGAAGAGCTGTATTAAGAAATAGTTTAATTTAATATAACTGTAAATCTGTATTAAGAAATATTTAATAATTCTAATTAAAATTATTTATTGGTAATCGAATTGAATTAATAAAATAACTTTTTTACTATTTAAGTAGTTATTAAAATAAGATTATTTATTATCTATCTATCAATTTGACTCAAATATATTGACTATCGAAATGAGACGACTATAAAACGAATGTCAATCACATCGATAATCAAGTTTACAATAATTAATATTCATTTTTAATTTCATTTGATTTGTTAGAAAATAATTGCAAACCAATAAACAAATGGTTTTGAACTCATGTTTTGATTCAACATTGTTTGTCACGATTTGAACTTCAATTTTATTATCGGATTAGAAAATAAATTATTAATTTCGAAATATTTATAGAAATCAACGCAAATATTATCGTTTGGCCAATAATTATATAATCATTTCAATCGTTAACTGCCTTTAAATATAAACCAAATCTCAATTCAATTCAATTCAACCGAAATCATACGATCGCTAATAATGTCGTCAATATTGCATTTGTTTGGAGCCGTTGGCCACTCGCGAGTCGCGACACGAACTGATCCACACTTTGCTTGTGATCGGAGGTCAGGACTGTTGGCACCGATTGAAACCTAAACAGTTGAACAGTCTATTGATGTGCGTTTGGCGTCGGGTCGGTTCAGAGCCCACTGTCCGGCTGGTGGCCGAACACGCGTTCGGCTCGTAGTCCAGCTGTGAGTCACTGTCCACTTGTTGACCGTCGGCCGCGTTTGCATCACAATTGCGGTCGTGAAGATCGCACAGGTATGGCAGCACTGACATCGAGCGGAACTCCTGACCGCCCGGCTTCTGAGGAATGCTCACCAGCGGACAGATGCGCGGGTGTTTCTTCTTCACCCAGTCGTGGTATTTGATGTCTTCTATGGAGAACCTATCTTCGGGCGTCTTGCGAAGCATTCCGCAGATGAGTGACCGGAGCAGTTCGTCCAACTCGGACGGGATTAATAGTTCACATTTACTGATGTTCTCGAAGAGTCGGTAAATGTTGTCGCCTTCGAACGGGTACTGTCCCGTCGTCAGGTTGAATAGAGTCACACCCGATGACCAGATGTCCACTTTGAAGCCTGAGAAGTACTCATTGCCGTCGGCGATCTCCGGCGGCTGGAAGGCGGGCGAGCCCTGACTCAAGTGACACAAATCACTCTTTTGGAAAGTGTCCAGCATTTCAGAGACGCCGAAGTCGGTGATCTTGACGACACCGCCGTTGGTCAGCAACAGATTGCCGGGTTTGATGTCCTTGTGGATGATTCCCTGACTGTGGAGGTACTCCAGGCCCTCGACCAACTGACAGAAGTAGTCGTGCGCCTGAAATACGGGCAGTTTCTTGTCATGGACAGAGTCGAGCAGCTCCTGGATCACAGCCACGCAGTACTCCATTATCATATAGAGCTTCTCTTTGGCGTCGTTGTAGATCACCGAATACAGTTTTATCACGTTCTTGTGGTCCAAACGCCGCAGTAATTGGATTTCGCTGTCGACGACAAACACAAGCGTTAGTCACACGAAGAGCAGCACAAGAGGACAGACAGAGACAGGGAAGAGCTGGACAAGGGGTGGACCAACCGTTGCACGTTCTGCTCGCCGTTGGGGATCTTCCTCAGCCTCTTCTTCTTCATTATTTTGGCGGCCTTGCGCTCCAACGTCTCCGAGTCGAGGCATTCCTTGACCTTGGAGTAGGAGCCCTCGCCGACCAGGTCGCCCATTATGTACTTGTCCACGAACTTTGCTCTCTTCTTCTTCCTCTGGTAGAGGATCTCAAAGCTGTGCACTCTGTGGAAGGCCAGCGGCTGTCCGTCAGGTTCGGACAGGTATGCGGACATCGCGTCGAAGACTGGTTAGAGTGGGGCCGACACCGCCATCTGCGCCACTCACCCGACCATTGCTCCCGCGCTGGCACTGCAAACATCGGGTCAGACACTCGGCTCCGATCACGGGAGGGCCGACTCTGGCCTTACCTCAGCTTTGCGTCGAGTCTTCAAACAAATCAATACCTTTTGAATCAAATCTTTGTTTTCACTGTTTTGTTGACATCCAATGCACTGAACGCTCTCTCACAACACGACAGACGGCACCAGTGGTCCGACCGCTCGGCCACTTCGGGCTCTGACCGCTGGCCAGTGGCGCGGTCTTCGGCGAAACACTCCTGGGGATAGTGAGAGGGGATCTGTCCGTCTCTTCTGACCACTTGTCGCTGATAATCACAACCTATTGTCGTAGTTATCGCACTCTTTTATTAGTGCTCATAAAACACTTGCCATGCAGGTTGAAGTTGTTGAAGTTTACCTGGTTGCAATTAGCCAGAAGAAGAGTGACGAACAATTGGCCAGACTCATCTGGCCGGCAAAGTGGCAATGCAAGTGTCAAACTTGATACTTTGACACATCACATGCGAGATATCGATGTTGGAAACATTGGTTGCGAAACAGAACCGCAGATAAAAAGTGCCATAAAAGACACTATCTATTGATTGTCGACAATTAACAAGCTAATTGCCATTTAGACAAGTTCTAGGTCACCGCAAACGTGGCCGACTCAGTGCAGACAAGTGACTGACATTGACTCTGCTGGCTTTCGTTTGTCGGCTGAAAAGAAGCCTTGCTAATTTAGTTGCAGGATAGGAATGATGTGCTCATAAGTCAGTCTATATTTAAGCCATGCCATGGTTACCATGTCATTCATCACACCAATACTTGTAGCCATCACTTTGCCATCCGATTCTAATTCGAGGAATGTTTGTCTCACTCGAGAGATGGATGTGTCGTAAGAACAGAACAGTCGAGTGATTCTCGACGTCAGACCAAATGAATAATTAGTGTTCTCTAAGCCCCAGAAAATTGCTTTCCGTTGAAAACGATTGGCAAATATCGAAAAAATGGTTGGTAACAGACTTGAAGGTTATGTTATGTCGAGTCCAACCGATTCACTCTATACTAAATAATACTGCAATAGTAAGTCAGTTCTTGTGATCGCCTCAACTGTTCTTATCTGTTGAGTCAAATGATCTGACAAAACCAGATATTGGCTGTCGATGGGAGTCTTGCGCGCCTCTGATCGCATCCCTCCCATCGCTCCTCTTATTAGACACCAATTTCTTATCCAATCTTTAATGAAATCCAAGTTCAGGCCAACAAAAATATGTTTTCCTATTCGGACAATGAAATAATTGATATTTATTTCATTTTTCACAGCAATTCTCAAATGTTTTCGATATTTCGTGTATAGATAGTAAAAGGTATATAAAAAAGATGTGAAAAATAAGTTATAAAATGGATATAAATCAACAAATTATATAAAGTTATTTAATAACCCGAACAAATCAATTCAAACTAAACATACGATTGAATTGATTGAAAATGAAAAGTGAGATAATCACAAATGAATGCACAAAACAAAGTCAGCAAAACATTTAACGGATTATCAATTGATTAAAAGCCACTAATAGTGAGATAAACACTGAATAATTGACTTTTAATTGAGAACTCAGTCATTCATTCGAGTGAATCGTTTCCACTGATCTTTGATTCAATGCCAAAGTTCTTTCGTTTGTCGATCAAAAACTTTTATTAAACAACTTTTTGGCTATGAATTTGGGTTTTTTGCCGAACTGTGCGCACTCGAAGGGACGGACGCATTGGCTGTACGGGCCTTTGTCCACCTTGATGAAGCCCTCGTGGCACTCGCAGCCGATGGCGCAGTTGGTCACACAGCCCTTCGGCGGGTTCAGGTAATTGGTGCACGTGATCGGACACCGGGTCACACACCGCTTGAACGACGAGTTCTGACCGCAATCTGGAGGACAAAGGACACAATCGGGGGTTAGTTGTGGCGAAACAAACATCAAAGTGTCGGCTGGTTTTGCATCAGTGTAACTGATAAATTGCAATTGATTACAGTACTACTCCATACTCGATAAAACTCGATAAACTAGGAGAATTCTGTTAAGCAACTCGTTCAACTCGAGCTAGATAACATGGATTCTGCTACATAAAATTAAGCTTGTTAAGATTATGGCATTTATTTAATTGCAACTAGCGGAATTCTCCTACTAGCTATCATCAATAATAACTCTTTATGAGTCTATATGATCAAGATAATTGGTTAGAAGTGACTCACCGGTGTTGATTTGAGGGACAGTCTGGGGCACATTTGCCGGGATCTCTTGTGTTCTCAACACTTGTATTGATAAGAGTATAGCGATTACCGAAATAATTGCTTTCATTTTATCGAACTGTTGACGACTCGTAAACTAATCACAAGCGAAGAGTGTTTTAGTAAAAGACAAAACGATTTTATGAATGGAAGTGTTCGTCAGGTCTGAGGAGAATATCACTAATGAATTGACTTTCAATCGCATCAATGCCTTTATATAAGGAAAGGACGACACGACCAGTGATGAGTGAGTCGTGTCCTCTAGGAGTGTCTGCCAAACACTTTACGGCAGGTCTGAAGTCCTCTTTGAAGGACTCGATCGCTGATGAATAACGTTATACAAGAATCGAATTGAAGTCAGAAAAGTTCAGATCAATTGAAACCGTTATCCGATTGGTTGACAAACGTTAACCTATTTTGCGTTATCGCCGGCAAAACGAGCGCTAATAGAATACACAATATTAAAAGTGTTTTGTGTACCAGTAGTGCACTCCTAATCGATCAATGGGTTAACCGATCGGCGAATCAATTGTCGGATAAATAGTATTTCTGTTTTATGTTAGACTAGGAATCGATTATTAAGCACTCATTCATAAACTTGTTATCGATTTTATTCTTTGCGACAAAAAACACTTCCTTTTCGTTGACGATTCAACTTTTTTTTGTACAATACTTGACATGAAATTCGTTGATAATGTCTTGAGCTCACGACACACATACCGAATGCACGACACGTCCTGCTCGTGGTCTGACACCACCGGTCTGTGCGCGCTATTTATATGGCCTCACACGCCATGCCTTTGCGAGTCGTTCGTCAAATCTAATTATAATTTGTCGGTAAATAGTTTTGAGGACCGGTTGTGGTCTCAAACCTCTCTCCGAACCAAAGGTTATGCAACTGTGGGCTCGACAACAAAAATGTATTGAATTAAGTAATAGTTTTGTATATCGAGCCAAAAGTCATGCTTTAAAATCGTGTTCTCCTGTTATCTCATTCGATAGGAATTTTAAAAACACTTCACTCATAATCGATACAAAACTAATAGAAATAACAATTTTCGAAAATATTCAAAAACCCCTTTTCGTGTCGAATGTTTTCCTCGAAGACATAGATCTCATAACCGCTGACATTCTTCTCGGATGACTCTTTGGGTCGCGATTTACCGTCACTTGTATTGCAATCTGTCATCGATTGAGGAATTCGTTGCCAAATAATTGTGATTTATTGGCCATAAAGCCAGAGATCGTCGAAATTAATGGCTAATTCATTCAGAATTGATAAAGAATTGACTGAAATTCCGATCGAATGGAAAATTACAAATATGTTTACTCAATGAATAACACGTTTAGTATAAGACGTTTTGTCACTTATCTCTTGCCTAAAGGCCATAGACTTAGAGACATCACAAATAGTAAAACATGTAAAACGACTGGAGTTTTATTGCATGGATAAAAACAAAGTTTCGAATAATTGAGAAACCGATTGACTTAAAGCCCAAATCAGTCAAATCAGACGCAAATAAAATAAACGTGGTATTGAACGATCGGTTCTTTCCGGTCTACTTAAATAAACTTGGCTAATATCTTGGATATCGATCCGCAGATATTCTTTATTTTAATTCAAATATTTATAGTAATTAGAAGCGAGTCAATGCACACTTAGCACTGAACTGATTTTCCCATGAGATACCATCGCATATCACAATCGACAAACTAATTATAATTAATATGTATTACGGATTGTATCGAATGTAGCGATGATTAAGACAATTGTCGGGCTATATTCAAAATGTCTGCATTTAATTGTTTCCCGCTTTAGCTAATTAGCATCGCTGCAAATAATGTGCCAGGACAGTTCACTGAAAGCCACTGCAACTCAATTCACTCAATGTAGTAGAATTTTCCATATTTGGCGTTTCAATCGATAATGATTTATCAATACTTCAATACTGACAGGTAATACCGATACCGAATCACTTGTCATGTCTGTCGGTATTGAGATATTGACTGATTCGGTCATCAATTTATGAATAATCATAGACTGATTGACGCCATTCGCAAACTATCTGTTGAAAGCGATTACGTAAACCATTCAAAAGTGTTTTTTTGTGTACGAGTGGACTGGAAAACAGTTGTCATCTGAATGTCAAAAACATTGATAACTTTGAAAAGTTCGGGAAATTTCTGGAGATTTGTCTTCACTCGAGAGATGAGTAAACATCAAACTATTGGTCAGTTTTACGAATTTCAATGACATTCAGAGCTCGACAACAATTCTCTCTTATTTTTCCCCAAACTCTGTAATCATCACTAAAAATAAGTACAAAAACATTTGATTAAACATTTGCTTCGATTTGTTTAATGTTTATCTCGAGTCAGACCAAACTTCAGATTTGACTTCACTTTCATTTGCCATAAAGAATATCAAAGACTATTCAATCCTTCGATTTATTTTGTTTATGCGTTCAACCAATCAATCGCTTCGAACACTGTTTTCATTGACTTAATCACTGAATCGATTAGTGTTTAATGAATAATATGGGGAATAATAATTAGTTTGCCACCAGTTGTGCTCTTGGCTCAAGGCTTTTCCTTTCAATCAGCGGCATAATTATCCAAACTCTTTCTCATCATGATTTTGATACAGTGGCAAACTGACCGATGCGATCAACCAAGAGTGGAAAGTGGAGAGTCAGGTGATTCACCAGAGTTATGATTCAGTCGCAGACCAAAAGGTGTTTCATCCGATAATTGGCGGCTCAAACAGAAACACCACAAACCCGCGAACACAATTAGCCAGTCTTTGGGCCAATCAAACTATGTTTTTAGGTTCCATCATATCGAGCGGCGATGAGTCATCACCTTGCTATTTAATTTTTCCATTAGTAGAACGTATTCTCCTCCAGGTATGACTCGCGAATGGAAATTATCTTTTGGTCGTTGATTCCGACCGAATAATCAAACCAAGTAATTGATTAATCAAGAGTAAGCCTTATTCTGGAGAATTCTTGCCATAAATTGTTGGCTACAATTAGCAAACATGTTATATCTGGTTCTTCTGAGTCTGAAAAACACATTATAAGACCTGAAATTATAATTAAAGGTTCGGTTGAGTCGCAGAATATAATTACATGGGATTTGAGATCTTCTGAATATCCGCTGTTTGGATAACCTTCGAAATGAAATGCTTTTATTTTAGGAAGACTTTCAACAAACGATAAGATGAGATGATATAAAACATTTCACAAAACCTTTTTTGACTCAATTCAAGATCATTTGAAATTACAGTTGCGATCAATCACTAAACGAATGTCGAAATTCTATTTCTTTCCTGTTTTTAAGATATTTCTGCACAAATAAAAAGTTTAATTTTGATTCAGATTAATAAATATTATAACAATTCGATTAAATGTTGACTAAATTAAGAAATGTATTAAAAGAATTGGCAAACATTCAAATTTGTGAACTATATTTTTACAAAATGTGAATTCAAAACAACTGAATAATACAACAAATGATCTGATGATCAGAATTTCATTCGGAAATCAGAGCTTATTATTGAAGGCTCTGTTCTGATGCAGAATATGGGTTAACTTAACTAGCTAACACTGCTAATAGGAAATTATTAGCCAATAGAAAAATAAACGGAAGACTTGACTTAGTTTCCTAAACAAAGAGTTAGCGTTAGTTCTTATAGAAATTGGTTTAGTTTTCAAGTTTAATATTCAATATGAAAATGATTTCACTTCTAGAGAAGTCTTTGATTGTGATCTCATGTGTAGTGGCAGTAGTGCTGTCCGTTAGACCAGTGCAGTTCAAAAACGGTGGTTACCGAGGGATTGTTGTGGCCATTCACCCGGATGTCCCCGAAAGTGAACAATTGATCGAGAATTTAGAGGAACTTTTGAAGAAGTCGTCAGCTTTTCTATACAAAGCCAGCGATAGAAGGGCTCGCTTTGTCGAGGTTGAGGTGATTATTCCTGAGACCTGGAGTGAAAGCGATGATTACGAGACGATCGCCGGATCGCACTTCGATTCCGCGCACATCAGAATCGCGCCGACGGACACGACTCAGAGCGATGAGCCGTACACTCATCAGCCGAGGGGTTGCGGACAACCCGGAGAATACATTAGACTGACTGATGCCTTCGTCGAAGAGTTGCATAACAGGACTCGAAAGGACTTCGGGAATCCAGGTATGACTTGACACGAAACAAACAAATATTAAACGAAAAGTTTTGCTTCTTTTAGAAAAACATTTTGTCCACGAATGGGCACATTATAGGTATGGCGTGTTTGATGAGTACGGAATCGTTGGCGACCGGAAGTACCCGACCTTTTACATGGAGAGTGGAACAGTGGGTCATGTTTTGTGCCCGATTCCAATGTGAAATTTGTCTCCCTTGCTAGATATACCCCACAACTTGTGTCAGAGGTATCAAAGGTAGACAACAAGACTCGAACGGAAAGCAGTGCAAGATATATAAGGGCGGAATAGTGGACCCCAAGTGTCAGTTCATCCCCGATAGGACTGACAACGAAGCCATCGCTTCGATTATGTTTGTGCCGAGCATAGAGTCGGTGAGTGACAGATAGGATGACATTAAAAGATATAAATTTTCTCCTCATATACATTAACATAACAACAGGTCAACAGATTCTGCACAAACTCGACGAATGACCCGAAACTGCTTCACAACAGGTATGCGCCCACAAAACAGAATATTCTGTGCGACTATAGAAGTACTGCAGAAGTTATTGAAGAACATCCGGACTTTAAGAATTTGTGAGTAGCGAAGATAGTGCCAGAGTTTTGGTCTTAGTCTTTTTAAATAATAATCACAACAGGAATAAAAGTGAATTGAGTGACAAATACTATGAGCCGGTCATACGGTTGGTTCGGGTGGATGAACATCAAAGCAGTCGCTATGTCTTAGTGCTCGATGTGTCCGGAAGTATGAGTGAAAACGGAAGAATAGTTCTATTGAACAGAGCGGCCAATCGTTTCGTCAAAGACTTGATTCCAAATGATATGGAATTAGGAATAATACAGTTCGCGACCGATGCACTGGTTTTGCATCCAATGGTAAGAGTCAACGAAACCATTCGCCACAGTTTGGCCAAAGCGTTGCCAACAGTGGCCAAGGGCTGGACTGCAATCGGAAAGGGTCTTAAATTGGCCCTCGAAATACTCCGAGCAAATAATGGCGACACTCGCGGCGCTACCATTATATTAGTAAGTGATGGACAGGAAAACCAAAAAGAGCCCACAATTGAAGACATAATGCCCGAAGTATTGGCGGCTGGAGTTCGCATTGATTCGGTGGCCGTAGCCGTTGAGGCCGACCCACGACTTGAAACTATATCGTCGACGACAGGCGGCCGTTGTTTCTATATGAAGGACAACGACGACGCGACCAATACAGCACTTGAAACCGCTTTTAGGGGTTTTGTCTCACAACAGGTTCGCTATATTGATCTCGCTTAAACTCAAATTGATTATTGCAATTGTTTTTGTGGTCAACTCAGAGCGATGTTGACATTCAATCGGTTACTATATTGAATCGCGACCTCAATATAATAGGTAACCAAGTATTGCATAAAAGAGTGATTATCGACAGAGAGTTAGGCAAAAACACAAAATTCTTGATATTGTCCAACGATATCAATGCAGCGATTGTCACATTCAGAGCACCCGACGGACAGACCTTCACTGACAAACACCCGTATTATAAAAAGGAAAGCCATCTGAAAAATATTCAGCTGACAATACCCGAGTCAGTGGTCGGTCACTGGGATGTGATTATTGAGAAAGACGTCCGACATTATGACGATATAATAGTGGCGCTGACGGTCACCAGCGAACCGAAGAATCGCAAACACCGGCCAATTCGTGTGAACGCATACTTCGGCAAATTACAAGTCAGATATCCGGCCACTTCTCTCATCTATGCCGAAGTGAAGAAAGACCAGAATGCCGTGATCGGAGCGAGAGTTGTGGCCAAAGTTGAAAGGCCTGAATCGGGAAAAGTAGAGGTATTGTCACCGAATTTGTTAGTTTGTTCTCAACCCAAATGATAGGTCGATCTCTACGACGACGGCGCGGGTTTCGATGTGTTGGCCAACGATGGCGTCTATACGACAGCATTCACACAATTCACTGGTGACGGAAGGTATGCCGTATCGGCCAAAGTGACAGCTGTGCCGTCGGTGACCAAAATTAGAAAGTCTAGAAGTCATTACGCATACTCTCGATCGTTGAGAACATTTAGAATGTATGGAAAGAGAAGCTCTGATTCTTCTAAAAGTGAATTCAATGTCAAAGATTTCATCGCTTCTTCGGGTCATCCGACCGATGACTTCGAGACCGAACAAATTCCTGAGTTCACTCGTGTTGGCGAAGCGGGATCTTTCAAATTGGAAGGCTATCAGCCTGGTAAGGATTTGATTCCACCCGGAAGAGTCACCAATTTGCAAGTATTGACCATCGATGAAGATGAACAGATAGTTGAGCTCCAGTGGACCGAACCTGGCGATGACGCCTTCACCGGTCAGTTATCACTTTAATGGGTCAAACAAATTAAAAGTTCGTGTTTTGCAGGCAAAACCTCTAAAATCGATTTGCGGGCCTCACTCTCGCAGCACACGCTTCACAACCCATACTATTTCCCGAACACAGTTGCCATCACCGAAGACATTCTGATAGCCGGAAGTCTTGAGCCCACAGAAGGCGGTTCTCTAATGAGAGCAAAGTTTCAAATTCCAAGATCACTATTGAAGTATAATTTGAATGATCGGTCAAAAGCGAGCATTTATTTTGCGTTGAGAGCAACCGACGACTCGGCCAACACCGGACAGGTGTCGAACATCGCTTTCGCACACTTCGGTTACGTTCGGCCCGTCTTCGACAATATCATAATCGGCACCAATTCGCGGCCATTCGAGTCCACAGTCATTCAGTCGCATGTCTTTCTTCCGAATCCCGTTCTCTTCTATCACAACAGAATTTTACTACAAAGACTGAGAACTCAGATCCCGGTCCGCATCCCCAAAGAGTTGGGACGCAATACCAAGTTCACAATCACCAGCGATGACATCGAACTGCTCAATATTCAGCTGACATCACCCAACGGAACCGTTTATGGCGTTTCCAGTCATAACTTTGTGTTCCAACCGTCGGAAATGGTGGTCGACTTCCACATAGCTCTGGCCAATCCAGGTATGACCAGGTCTTACCTCTTTCGCAACCAATTTGATTATCGGTTCCCATCGGTCAGGCAAATGGAAAGTGCATTTTGAGAAGAGGCTAAAGAAGACAGTAATCGCATATCTGTCGGTCTCGAGTGAGTCGAGAGTCGACGAACCGATTCGAGTGAGGGCTTGGATTGACACGCCTTTCATGGCTGACGACAAACCGCCGACCGCTGTCATCAACGCCGAAGTGATGAAGAGATATAATTACATAATTTGTGCCGACGTTATAGCTCTGGTGGACAGACCTAAAGGCGAACCGGTTTTAGTGCACTTGCACGACAATGGTTTGGGTGCCGACAAAGTGCCCAACGATGGCCTCTATTCGGGAGTCTTCGCCAAATTCAATGCCAACGGAAGGTATGGAGTGATGGCCAGAGTTGTCGATAACAACAAAGCGATGCTTAAACTGGGCGTTGAAGACGAAAGACTTAAATGCAATTCAAAGTAACTTTCACTCAAAACTCATTTGGTTTTCGTATTTTATTAATTATTAATTCGAATTATATTCAAAATATAAATTTATGATAATGTGTCTGATTTTAAAATGAGTTAGGCGATAAATTAAAAGCGAGTCTGGTAAAAAAGAAAGTTGATAGCTAATTTGCTTTTTATTCAAATACTATTACTTTAAGTGAACATATAATTATAGTTAAGTTTGATTAATGTCGAGTTATGGCTATAAATTTTTAATTAGCAAACAACAAAAAGATCAAGATCTCTATCGTTTCTATCATGCTCGTTTAAATTTCAAATGAACCAATTAATTCTTGTTTTGCCTGAAAAGTGTTAATATCGAAGGGAATTATCGCACAATATCTGAATCGGAAATACAGTATTTGTTATGATTCGGTGAATTCAAGTAAGAAAATTGCAATAATTCGTTCCAAACCAGTGCACAGATCGGTGTCCGTCCCCTCACTGACCGACTCTCGCGAACACTGATCACACACTTTGTAATAC
>JAQGBE010000853.1:0-14238 GCA_034698225.1 Scheloribates latipes | reverse complement strand
TTTTCTGGTGAAGTGAAAGGTTCGAAAGATTGGATTTTAGACAAGTTTGGTGTCTATTGCAAGGGTTGCTGGAAATGCGAAGCTCTGAACTGTCAGTTGCGAGTGAATAAACAAATACATTGCTGGTGTAGTCATGATAATAGAGTAAAAAAATTCCAGGATTTCAGTGATTTCCAGAATCCATTAATATTCAAGCCAAATCCATCGAAAGTCGGTCCTGGTAATAATCACCTTGTGGCCATCAATAAGCAAGATACAAGTCAAACCATAGGTATACATTGGTTAGTTAAGACATGGGTGTTTGAACAATTTTGGGACCTTGTAATTGAAATGAAGTCACATGAATTGATACCATTCATAAAAGAGATGAACAAAACTTTGGTCACTAAAATCGATTCTATAGTCGATTACAATATTGGTTACCCAAAGTCTTCCGGTTGGATAATCTGGTTCTTCATCGACGACAGAAATTATTACTGCATTCAACCCGAGAATCAGCCGCTTTCACAACAGGTTTGTATTGGTTTTGATAAACATATCTCAAATTTATATTATTTTCAGTGCGAAAAAGAAGAAAATTTGATTCCAATTTTCGACTATTGTTTCAAGAAATCGACTCAAGTTGTTGATAGAGATATGCCTCCGAATGAAGATCCTATTGTTTGGGTCATAATTGCAATAATACTCATAACAGTATTTTTTATCGCAAACATTGTATTCGTTCTTTGGTTCGTCAGTAGAAAGGATCGAAGAGACGGTCAGTTAAATCAATCGAGAAAACAATCCTTTACTTCAAAAGTTAATTCGAGAACGAAAGGAATGGAAAGTAAAAGCACCGGAAATTGGAGTACAATTTCTCAGAACACCAGTAAAAGTGATACTAAATCCTAAGTCAAAGCCTGAAAACCAAAGTATCCAAACCAAGTGCTTCATAAATATTTTACATTCAATAACTTATTCAACGTCATATCTGATAAGATTTAAATCCAAATTCAATACTTTAAATAAAAACTTTATTAATATTGACTTTTAGTTATAATAACAATAATCAGTATTACAAGAGTCAAAATTGTGAGAAAATACAAACTAATCGCAACAAATAGTGGCGAACACTAAATGAATTCAAAACTATTCAACATTCAACAAGCAAAACATTTAAAACGGTGGCTGTTGAATGAGCCAAAGATCTTCATTCAAGACTTTTATGTTGTTTGTTCTCTGTTGGCCACTTGGCATGGCTTTGATCTGCTCATTGAGCTTGATGAACTCGGGTACTATCCATTCTTTGAGCTATCATTCATATAAAGCAGTTTTAAGTTTGGTCACTAACGATACGCTTCATAACAGACTTACCAATGCATGAAACTTCTCGAGGAAAACGTTTCCATCAGTTTTGGAGCGATTGATAACTAAATCCAAATTCGTAGTCGTATTCCTCTCTCTGTCCATCATCTGTGAGTAGAGATCCAATTCGTGTTCATCTGTCGGCAGAAGTGGTTTCACTTCGCGTTCCTCTTTGATTCGGTCGACCATATGTCGCATCCCATAGACCTCCACAGCAAACGACGCGAAATGTATTTTCTCGGCCTCGGAGGACACGGCATCCAATTTACACATCACTTCAGACCACTCCCGACGGACCAGCGCTCGGACGTCGTCCAGAAACTGTGCCGGCACTACCAGGCCATGTTCGTGGTACTGATCCCGAGCCTCTTGCATCAGCGGCGAGATGTACGCAATGTCGGCCTCCATAATGTCCTTGATCTGTTGAATCGGTTTGTCAAGGTAAAACTGTTTGGTGTGCTCGGGTGGCTTGTCGTCCAAACTGACACCACTGGCTGGATGGGAATTAAATGCAATTAACTAGATCTCATCTATGTGGTTAAATCATATTTACCATCATGATGAAAACATAACACAATAAACAACAAGACTACTTTCATGATTCTCGTTCTTTGTGCGAGTTGCAAATGAATTTTTCCCTAAAGGAAATATTTGATACGAACCACTCATCTAAATAGTCACTTAATCAATCAAATTGATGAGCAAGGACAAATCAATCACACGTGTTTTTCTAGATATCCTCTTATCAAACAAAGTGTTCATTAAATTTGACAAAAACCTCTTTCACTGTATAATTATCAATGCATATCAATTAGCATGATAAACAATCATTGAATTATAGAATCCTGATTAATTATCTCGGTGCGTTTATGTGCATTCGGTACAAACATAGTGAAGGAGGAGATAAATGACCTTGCATCGATTTTTAATTGGAAATTTTTACGCAACACAATCATAACTAGGGCTGTCAGACGCCCAGCTCCGGTCTGGATTGTTCGGGTTTTGGGCTCCCTGTCCAGTGGCCTGGCGAGGGATAAACCTGGACATTCTACTGTTCAGGACACCTTCTAGATGAGACTGTTTAAGATGAAGAAAAAAATGCAATAAGATTGAAGTGTCCAGGTTTATCCAGGCAGATTATTGAAATTTGTTATGAAAATCTAGATGTGAGGCAAAATAATCTGGCAGCCCTAATCATAACACGATCCAAGTAACTTGGACCAAGTTGTTCCAGGTTTATCACCAAACTAAATTATCAGTTTATAAAATGATGGTATCTGAACTAACAGTGGAAACTTATTAATCAATTAATTAATCAATTAATTAATCAATTTAATTAAACAATCATTAAATTCTCGACTGATATATCACAGCAAAGTTCGTCGGAAATGGCTTACAATAACCTATTGCAATCTTGGTCAAATTAAACAGAATAAATAGTAACATTATCTACACATTTATAATCAGACATTACACCAGGTGTTGACTAGCAAGGTACACTTGCTAATTGCCATCTAATTAGACTCATTTCAAGCGATTATTACTGATTTTATTTAATTTTCCGATTGTCTAGGTCAGCTAAACCTCTATTTTCAATAAAACTTTCCTAGATTAAGGAAGAAATTCTCTTTCTGGGGAAAATTTCAATTTGATCTTGATCACTAGTGAGGAAGCACTCAAGAATGCGTTGTTTAGCGACGATATCATCGTTTGATTGCTTATTAACAGAATTACTAATAATTTTGTTGTTATTAGACGACAAAAGCGATGAGTAATAAGTAGTGAAGACATCGCTCGAGCCATAGCCAGACCTACGACCGAAGTGGTCATACCTAGACAACAATGGGTGAATTCACCACAAGTTCGCGGCCATCGACCACCAGTTTCGCGGTCACCAAATACGTGCTACTCTTGTTCATTGTGCTCAACATATTGAGCACCATTTGGGTGGGCATTTACAACCACAATATGGTCGACTACATGAAGTGGAACTTCCCCGACGACCGGTGGACACACGACCGGGCACAGGGCCACGCGGCCGAGCTCTGGGAGAAGTTGTGCATCACCTTCCTGGTCTTCGAGAACATATTCCACATGGTGGGTCTGGTGGCCGCTTGCCAGGAGCACTACTGTCTGGCCGTCGGCTACTCGGCACTGATGTTCGTCTGTGCGCTGTACGGCTCGGCAGCCAAATACGTGAGAGGCAGTGTCTGCTCGTATCTGATGCCGCTCTTAGTGGCCATCATTGCCTCGGTGTTCGCGCATATGATCCGAATGGATAACTATGAGGCCACTACTCAAACACAGGGCGACTCGCAATCTGACATCGAGGCCAACAAGTCGTTCAAAGAGGAGCCGATATATACGGCGCCCAAGAAGAAGATGAGTCCCAACACTCGGGCCAAACATCTGTCCAATCCGTTGATCGCCGATTACGATGCGATGGCCAAAGAGAACGGCATCGAAATGAACGGCTATAAGACGCTGAATGGCGTCAACGGAAAGACTACTTATTTATAAATCAGTAATTGGTTTGGCCAGCATTTACCATGATTATTGATTACCATGATCAAATTACAAGTGAACATGATAAAACGGGTGTTCATCTCTTCATCTCACTGTTGTAAATTAGTAACATGTTGCATTTGCTCGATGTTTATTTTTGTGAATTGTAATATTTAAATGTTAATAAACTGTGTGGTTTAAGTATCCTGTTGTTATATAACTAAATTATCTTGATCATGTTCCAATTATCTCAAGTGATTTCATGTTACCAAGGTGACAACCCGGTAGTACACGAAATATTGGTTAGAATTTTTTGTTTTTACAAGATAAAAACAAAGTGCAAGTTGATTAGAGTCGATAATTGAGAGTGAAATTATTCGAATATCGAATTGAACAAGCAAAAATAAACCAGTTACGGAATAATAAGTTTGACCTAGTATCATCAAAAGAATAAGGTAATTCAATAGGAGTGCATCGAATACAATGATTTTATGTCATCTAACCATCAAGAAAGGAGAAAGGTATTTCAGCACCGCCTCGAATTTCATCTAGCTCAACCATCCATATTGATAATTTAGCAGAATTAACTTGATACATATTGACATTAACTATGAACTTGGCAATAAGACATCGGATAATTATTGGCCTGACTTGACATTCAAAAGAAATTGTTTATCTCTCTTAAGTTCAATACTCAATGAACTAGATATCAGACAATTTTGTTTGACTGAACTTTTGTGCCCTTAAACGCACAGATCTTTTGACACACATTTGCGTCGACCGTCTGTGCGAAAGTTGGTGAGAGTGACTATCGGACCAGGAATGGGAGAACCGGTTCCGCCGAACAATACACTTAACCTGAATATGTAATTCAGCCAAAGAACCGGACTCTCACTGAATGGCCTGACCTTTGAATTGAAACAAACTTTTCATTTCTATAACACGAAAACTGTTTAACAGATTAATGCAAATCAAGCGACGGCTTCACTGAACGACTTCAGTGATCAGTCGAATTCATCACTTCTCAAGTGCTTTACTCATTTATCTTCGACTTTAAATTCCAAATACCGAGTTTATAATTAATATTCTGCTGGATAACTTGTCAAAAAGTGCCTTGATAACTATCAACGTGCCATCTATGCAATCATGGATAACTGTTATCATAACAGTGCAAAAGAGAGATTGGAAAAGAGATGGCAATTACTGACCACCGAAGGACTGGTCACACCCGGTGTGACCAAAGAGCGCAACCCGTTGTGGGAACCGCCCGAATGGTACGACCCGGTCAGGTATGCCAAGGCCCAGTTGTTGGCCAAAAAGTACTTCTTAAGGTGAGTTCACACAATTTAGCCTAGCTGAATTCCATGAAATTACACCTGTCCGAAGCTTGAACCTAGCTCACTTCATCGGCAACATTTTGCTTATCCATCTGCCACAAGTGGTGGTCCCGATCCTGGCCACTGGCCGTTCCTCGACACCCTACATGGTGTTCCTGCGCATCCTCTCGACCACAATCCACGTGTTCCAGTGGTACGAAGACGACCCGTTCGATAGGGACAGCAAATCGCATCAGTCGCTGATGCGGGTCAGACACACCTGTCATATGGCGGTCACCCGACTCATGCAAGACAAGTACCCGCAAGAGGACCGGCTGTGGCTCAACCAGTTCGATATGGCTATGACTCAGTGGTCGCTCATAGGACTGGTCGGTAAGTGGTTAATGAACTGCCGAAGAATGTCCTGAACTGACTGTCACCACCTCTTCCTAGGTATCCGTCCTCTGCAGTGCGGATTCCATGCGACCAACAAAGAAGAGTTCGAAGAATACATGTATTTGTGGAAAGTGATCGGCTATTGTATGGGCATTGAGGACCGGTTCAACATCTGTCAGGACAACTACGAAGAGTCGGTTCACTACTTCGACATCTGCTACAAGAAGTGCTATAAATATCATTTGGACAGACAGTGTCCGTCAGTGAAGATGGGAATGGCGTTGACTGAAGGCGTCTTCCTCGGTCAGTCTCTTGGCCATACAATATCAATCAATTGATCGCCGCTTTGTTATCCAGGTCTGAATGGAGTGGCGCCAAAGTGTATCTTCAGTTTCGAGGGCTTCATGAAGTACTGGTACGAAGCTCTTGGTGTCCGCCATCCGATTGTGCTGAAGAAGTGGCACCACTGGATGTCCTACTATATGATGGTCTTCACAATGGACTATATGCTGAGAGTGCCACTAATGTACATGCTCATCTCCTATCTGTTCTTCAAGCTACAGAGCACTCTATTCGACAAGGTGAGCTTGGTCAAGGAGTACACCGACAAGCACTACCCCGATGTCAAGTATGAGCTCCACTTCGAAGGCAATCCTTATTGCGTGGAGAACAGCCACTATCGGTCTAACGTGTGACCGACTCAGCCATCTTAATCACCTTGCTCATCATATTTAAATTGCCAAACACCATTCTTCATATTCTCAATCGCTACGTGTTGAGATTACAAAGTTAACCTTGTTAATAAAATGATCATTTTTGTTCAAAACAGACTGACTAAAGACAATTCGTTAATTTCATTCAATTAAAACATCTAAAGCTGAAACATCTAGGGCAAATTCTAAAGACATGTAGAATCAATTTTAATCAAGTTCAGTTATAATCATCAAGTCGTTTTAAGATTTTGGGAGTATTGAGGATTTCTAGGACCTGGAACCAGTGACAAAATTGCTTGGTGATATTGTCAAGCATTTCGCTCGGTAGGCTCATCTTTTTAACTCTAATCAAACAAAATAACAGGCAGCGTGCGTCGGATCAATATATTTAAAGAAAAATTCAATTTAATCATGGTATTTGACAATTAAATATTGAGTTACAGTTTGTATTCAAGAATTTAACTTTGGAATCAATCTACTCGTGGTACGTCTACAGAATCTCTGTTCTGAGGTTACCATCAATGCCTGATAGTGGGCCCGAATGCAACACTAGAAATCCCGTGATGGTCGTGACCGGTGCAAGCTAAAACATTTTATACTATGAGTTATTAGTATTATTCTCAATAAACACATAAAAATAAACTGATTTCCACGCTATGCTATAATCATGGTAAAGGGCGCAGGTCAACATCTCATAGCTCACTCAAAAGCTTGATTATCACGGAGTGGTTTGAGCCCTCACTTGTAACTACCAGGCAAGTATCTTGGTCATACGGCCAAACTTACTGATGTCAGTCAAATTATTATTTGGAACTCTATGGCGGATCCCATTATAATTCTACATTGAAACCCGTATTTTGCAAAAATGCAGCTTGGTCGATATGTTTTTTGAAGATGATTCAAATTATTAAGGATAAAGCTCTTCTATCATTTTGAAATTTACTCGTCCAAATAATAATTAGACCGACATCAGTAAGCTTGGCCGTATGACCAAGATACTTGCCTGGTATCAACCAATTAGGGCTTAAACAACTCTGTGATAATCATTGTTTCAAATGAGGTATGAGTTGTTTCAAATTACAATTGTTTCAAAAGTTAAATTCTTGAATACAAACTGTAACTCAATATTTAATTGTCATATACCATGATTAAATAGGTTTATCTTACTAATACAACTGATTCTGATAAGTCTGTTAATTTATTTTATTTTATTTATATTTGTTTAGTATTCCTCTCATAGACTCGTTTGACTGTTTAATATCACTTTTAATCCGGATTAAATTGCCAGGGAATAGCGTACTCGAACTCAGGAAGGTGATATTTCAAGATTTTCGAAAGCATAGGGGGATTTTGGGTTAATCCTCTCCCTTGCCTATCCCTGGTTTCAAGCATAGTATTGCTATGGAAACCACTATTAGTTTACTTGTGTATTATGATTACCAGTAATTATAACACAGAAAATAGATTTAAATTAATGAACGATATTGTTAACCAATTTTTCAGCAATTAAAAAGCAAAACCAACATGCTAATTGATCGATTTTTGTGCAAATAAATGGTCTAGTTATGTAGTGGCATAACTTCACGGATGAGCAAGCACAGACAACACACACAAACAGGCCGATCTAAAACTAGATAATTTTTGTTAAACGAATTTAGTTATTTAACAAAATTAAATTCACTGAACACAACACTAATAACAGCGGACCAAACAATTATCCACACAATTATACGCCAATCGAGGTTTCAAATTAACCTTTCACTAGCTATCAGAGCGGTGGCAAGTGATCCAGATCATTCCAAGTGTGTATGAGAGAGAGAAACGACTTTTTATTTCATTTGAATTGCGATTACAAATTAATTACAAATTACAAAACCGTACTAAAAGTCTAACCGAGAGCTCAATAAATAGGATGTATTGGACCGCAAGGGTAATAAATAAGAGCATTGGTTAATTATCATGGTAGTTATTTACACGGAGCAATGAGCACACAGACACACGCACAACTAGTACCAGTCGGCCATCTGAGCGGCCAGTTGACCGGCGGCCGCCTCATCCAGCACATACGGCTGGTTGGCCGTCAGGTCAGTGTAGCCGACCTCTTGTGGCACGAAAGCACCTTGCCCGTCCAAGAGCTCGTGTTCGCCGCCGTACTCGCCGGCTAGCTCTTGGCCGTCACCAAGATCGTAGGCTCCCTCCTCGCCCATATCATGGCCACCCATCTCTTGGCCACCCATCTCTTGGCCGCCTTCTTCATAGCCCTGATCATCTTCGCCCTCGGCCTCCGATTCATAGCCGTCGTGTTTGGGCTTAGGCTTAGGCTTACCCTTACCCTTCTTCTTCTCCCATTTGGACGACTTGTGCGACGACGGGTGCTTCTTCTCATGCATGTTCATGCCCTTGTTGTGTTTGCCGCCCGCCTTGTACATCTTGCCCCAGTCCATGTGAGACTAGCAAGCAAACAAGCAACAATTGAAAACACCTAGTCAGTCTATACAAATAGAACACATACAGATTTGCCATTGTTGGCCTTCTTGCCGTAGTTGTCCTTGCCGCTCATGGCCTTCTTGTTGAAGCCGTGCTTCTCACCATGCTTCTCCTCGTGCTTTTTCTTTTCATCCTTGGCCTTCTTGCCGGCGGACATCTTGTGGCCCTCGGACTTGTCGTACTCGTACTTCTTCTCGTATCCCTAAGACAAGTGGCGGCAGACATCAGACAACACCGAGAAGCCGAATGATAGCTACCTTTCCCTTATCGGTCTTCCACTTCTGGTCCTGCTTCCACTCCTCAAACTTGCCTTTCTTCTCCTTACCGGACTTATCGGCCCACTTCTCGCCGAAATTGTTCATATCCTTCTTGTCGTACTTATTGCTGCCGTACTTGTCCTTTGCGTCGTACTCCTTCTTGGCTTTCTTGCCGTAGTCGTTGCCCTTCTTATGGTAGTCATCCATATTGTACTTCTTCATCCCCTTATCCATACCGCCTTTCACTCCTTTGCTGAAGAAGCCTTTGTCTTCGTGTTCATCCTCTTCCGGTTCACTGGACGCCATCTTCATGTCTTGTAGTATGTCATCCACTGACTTCTTGGACTCACCGCCGCTCGGCTGATGACCATCGCCTTCCGACGGCGCGGGTCTGGCAATGGCTAAACAGACCAGACATAAGAGCGAACACAGTCTCCAGACTTTTGTATCCATCGCTCAGAAGAGAACAATCACTGAAATCACTTGAGAGACAAACACCACTCGACTGATGGAGTTTTGCATATTTTCCGCTCAATTTATACTTCGATTTTCACCGAAAAATTCTTTTTGTAAAATAATATTTGGCCGAAAACACGATCGCTATCGACGATCATATCGCTAATTAGCCGTCGGTTTAATTGCCACACTTTATGGGCGCTAATTATCCGCTTATTTTCGGCACAATTATCAGTGGCATAACTGGCGAAAGCCCAGACCAAACACTTCCGTAACATCGCGACAAATACTTTCCATCGGAACGACAATTTGCATAATCGTTATCGTTATCTAATTAGCCATTTGTTTGGGCAATAGAGCAATAGAGCACTAAACAAGGTGTTGACTGGCGAGAAAGTTACCGAAACTTACTCTGAAATGTTCAATCAGCTTGGTGATCAAGTTTCTTCCTAATAAATCTTCATCTACTAGGAGTATCCATGTATTATCTATCAAAATATTCTTGTATATCATTCATTAATTCTAAAGAATATAAAGAATTTTATGAATTTCATGAAAATTACCGTAAATTTCCATCACCACCCAACACTAGCTTGGTGCTTATCAAACACAGACAAGCGACAGCCCCCACGCAACGATCCCCTCCAGTGTTGGCCCCCATTGCCTACGAAACCGAGTGAACTACTCATCTGTAAAAATGCTAATTAGTTGAAGTGTTTTGTCTTGTATTACATGCAAATTGCATAATAGATATACACTTTTATATATATTATATTTGTCTAGAGTCTAGAAACATGTTTACCTAGCTATAACATTACCTAGAAACATTAATTTTGCTTGATTCTCCTTGCGAAACAAATACCGACTGACCTATAGCCATGTAAAAAGATACTGGTCAAACAAATCGCGGTCATTCTATACCTGGCCGTCGTGTATAGGCAATAGCTGAATGAACATGGTGATTGAACAACTTTCGCTGTGCTTCATTGAACAAGATCAATGAACAGGCTGAAATTTTCAGATCACTTGACTAGTAAAATAATTATGTTTATTATCCGGACGGATCATATTTCCCCATGATTACATTTATACAATCCAAACACACAAAATTGTTCTAGCTAAACAACACAAAATTGTTCAATTCAAATTCAATTTCAAATGGCTTTGGTGTTGTGAAACTGATCCTGATACTTCAATCGAATTCCAATAGAATCTAGATGATAGTCTGACGAGAAAATCAATTTATTTTGTAAAAAGATTATATTTTTTTTACAGATTCCAAATGATTTTATAAATCTTGATATGGTTTGCAGCGATACTAACAAGCTTTTGATCATCGGTCTGATGCCGGAACTCAATAACCAAGTATAAAATTGGTCCGAAACCTAAGACAAAGATTGCGAAACAATCTGTTAATGCAATTAGAATTCCATTTTCTGTTTGCTGTCGACTGTAAAAAAGAGAATAGAGATGTGTATCGAGAAGATAGAGTTAGCGATCGGCTCAAGTAATCTCAGACCCGGATTCAAATCCAAAATAACTTTTGATTGCTGAAGAAGATTATAAATTAGACGACAAATTGTCCTGATAATAAATTATATCTTGTTAAAGTTGACAAGATTAGGCGAGAACATCACTTATGTTAATCAAGCTCAAGAGTAACAGCAATAAAAGTGAGCATACTAGCAAGATTGTTTTGAATAAACGCCAAAAATATGCGCACACAAATAGAGTGCTCAAGTGCAATTGTTCAATTAGCGAGTAGTTCACATTAAACTTGGCCAAAGTCACGGAACCGAAACCACTACAAAAACCAGTATTTCTAGACTTGCGTCGAAACAATGGAGAAATCGTTTGAGACACAGAACACACCATTGAGACCGGCGTTAGTGATCCGGTTCATCAACAAACTAGACTAAAAATTTCTGTTTCGGCTAATTATTCGTCGGCCGACCGACTCGTATAGACCCCAAAAGTTCAATACCAGCTAATTGTAACAGGCGCATTCTAAGTCCAAATCGAACATTACAAATATTTTAATTAGCTAGTTAATTAAATGGCGTCATAAATATTCATAACGTCGAGTTGTAATTAATCTTGTCAACATTCCTAATAGGATTATCCAACACAAAAACAATGCAAAACAAACTTAGTCTCACGTGTAAGTCATTAAGTGTTCGGCGAAACCCATTTCTAGTGAACACAAACGGCTGGTTATTAAGGAAAAACACAAGTGTTCTAGATGATTGTATTGAAATTCAATCTATATCTATCTCGAATCATACAAGATTGCTTCCCATGCGAGCTAAGCGGAGGTAGCAAGGCAAGGCAATCAAGATAAACTTGCTAGAATATCCTTACAAACATCGATATTCTCCGAAATCTCAGAATAATAGACTCGGAAACTTAAGTCCATAGGATTGTGAGGCAGGCACATCTCTGTATTGTTAAGCTTAGTAACCAAGATAAACGCAAATACTATAAGTTTGAACATTCAAACAAAAAAATTCAGTCTATTTTTTGCTCGAAGTTAAGTAAAGAAAAAAATTTCTAACGACTTATGTCTGCTTTGGTTTTTATGGATAATCGCGTCGTAACGACAATAAAGCAGATTATGTGTCAAATCAATGCACGGAATACTGAGACTAACGAAAGTGAATGTTTTTTCTTCTACCGAGGATACGGTTCACCAGTTCTGCGGTTCGCTACGGCTTTCGAGAGGGGGTCGGATGGTGGGGACGGAGGGCCATAGTGACAGTGGTCTGTGTTAGGCTAAAACACTATTCCTCGGTTGAAATGATACTAAACCACAAGAATCTTCTGTTTATTAGCAATGAAATAGAGGAAAATTCTCAATTAAAATTCACGGATTTACCTTGATGATGACATTAGCATAGAGTTATGCCCCATATACGCCAGCAAATATCCCAGCAATAACCTATCGGTGTCTAAACCTGTAGCGGTGTCTAAAAATCGAATCAAACTATCATTAATTTTGAAGTTGAAGTTCAATTAATTTGTGTATTGGATTAAACAGAACAATCTAAGCAAAAACGAGCCAAATTGAGCATAGCAATTAGCCTGGCACTGGCTTGTGTCTGTATCAATTGACACAGTATCAATTGGATTTAGAACTAGGCGATTAGACAATAGACTACTAAACTTATTATCGATATTATTGTTGCCTTTTTTTCTTCAAATCACTTTCCGAACGATTCGATTACAAACCAATTGACAGTGAATTGACAATTCAATGGCCAATCGCTGTCTGACTCGGTGTTGGACCACAAGAGGGTATATATACGGCGGACACCACACCAGACAGTCAGTCAAGTGCTCGCCTTCTCCTGGATATCAGTCATTGATATCCAGAAGCAAATCCCTTCTTCGCAATGAGACTTCGAGCCAGTATTGTGCTCCTGGTCTGTCTGTGCTATGTTAGTGTGCAGTGCGATCCCCTGCCGCGGTCGGTCTTCGCCGACTCGGCAGCCGCCGCATCACTTCAGGTCCAACAGCCAGCGGAGTACGGCTTCGACAAACTCGTGGCCAACAATGGCGGCCATAGTTCGCCGCCGATGAGTGCACCGCCACCGCAGTTGGCGGCGACCGACGGACACAAGATGTCTGTCATCGACAGCCACCACGACTTGGATATGGCCGCCGGCCATAAGAAGTCGAAGAAGAAGAAGCTCAAGAAGTGGAAGAAGAAAGGCCACAAGAAGAAGAAGGGCCACAAAAAGAAGAAGGGCCACAAGAAGCTGAAAAAAGGACATTGGAGTATGTGCCATGATCATTTGTGCTCGAACAACCCCTTACATGCAATTATCTACTAGTTAATTCGAGTCTAGACTAAGATTATCTTCGTAATGAGAAGAAAATCAAACAAGATTGAAAGTTTTCAACCATGTTTGATTATAATATTACCATTTTAATCATTGAAATAAACTCATTAGGCAAATTGGATCTTAACTATAACTGGATTTCACTAGGATATCAAATGACTAGCTCATTAATTTAGGACGAGTCTAGTTTAAAATGATTCGCTAGCTTATAATAATTCGACTAAATTAACAAATTTTTTGTTATCTTGCAGAAAAACACGGCAAAAAGTGGGGTTAGTATACAGAGTTGGGTTGCTAATTTGGCAACGAAATTACTATCTTGTAAATAATTTGCAGGTAAACATGGCAAAAAGAAGAAGAAGGGTTGGGGCCATAAAGGTAAGCTAACAAGATCCTATTGAAATATTAACAAACTGTCTAGACATTTTCTTGAATAAACACCTTGCTAATTAGAGCCTACTCTACATTTAAGATATAATCCCATATCAGAATATATTTCAAAATAGCTTTCATATCAAATATTCATCAACTTTATCTTGTTAAATATAAATTAGCTTGTAGATTTTTTGTTTAATCCAGGCTCAATTGTAAAATTTATGCACTACGTCAAAGATGTTAGAACAGCATGATAAATGTAGTCTAGCCATGTAAATGTAGCTTACGTCAACAATTGACCACGTGAATAATTCATCACAAAATTTCCATCTAGCCCACTCACATCTCTAGAAAAACTAGCCCTGATGATTATTATTTTCATGTTGACTGTCTCTCGAACAGTTTTCTAGATCATTCGTAGTCTACAGAATTGATTTTCGAATAATCTTTGTCCTGTTTAATGCTAATTCAACTTTTCAACTCAATTCCCTTGAACAAACTTTTGAATTTTTCATTGTTCACAATCCTAAACCCACTGACACATCCT
>JAQGBE010000852.1:0-14241 GCA_034698225.1 Scheloribates latipes | reverse complement strand
TATTTGAGCTGTGCTTGGCAACAAGGCTTCTGATTATGTGACAGAACAGCTTGAATAAATAACATTCAAGCTTGATAATTTTTGTTTAACAGGATCTCATTTGAAACAATTGTAAATGAGGCCAATTACTCTTGGTCAAATGAGCTCACTCAAAACACTTTAACCATTTTTAAAGGATTCAAATTGCAAGAATTTTAGTTCACGCTCCAACTTTCATTTTGTATGTGTGTTTTGAGCATGATAGCTTTCGCCTTTCAGCAAATTAATCTAATTGGCCACCCGGATCCAAAGCCTATTAGAAGGTACGCTCTGCCAACCGGAATGTCACTTATCGAGTGCATTTCACTTTGGATGCAAATGATTTCTATTATATTCAGATTATGCGTTACGAAACAGTGTTTCGCAACAGTCGCTGATGAATGCCAGCGACAGTTGTGATGGATATTTCCATAGCGGGTAATGGCAAACATCGTCAGCCACTGTCAGACATATGATAATCCACTTCTCGGCAGCTATTGTGCAGCCATTAGTCATTAGTCGACGTCTTTGTATGTCGTCTTTCTATTTGCTTATTATTATGTTGTCTTTGGTTCGACTCTCGTGTGAAATGTTTACACGAAGTCATTCCTACCGCCAATCGATTAGCCGTACGTTTGTCTGCAATCGATTCGTTCTGTCATTGCTATGATTGCCGCCGGAGTTGACTCTTAACGCACTATTAATAGCGCTGTCATTGCTTTCAATTTAATTGGCGACCGATCGGCGAATGTCCCGGAATAAGACAAAAATAACATAAACGGTATACACCACTACCTTGCTCACTTAGCAGCACGTTCAACTATCCACGATTACTTTAGCGAGTCGAAATGGGCAAATCAAATGATAATTTCACTTACTGTCCATCAATATGGTAAACTTCCTCGTCAATTTGCTAGAACATGTTTAATTCATGCGAAGCCGTCACTGACAATGACCTTGATTGTGGTAATGATAGTGATGGCGATAATTAAAAAGCCGCAAATGTAAGCATAAGCACTCGAAGCGGCCTATAATAGAGTAAACGGTATAAACAATTTCGCCGATCGTCTGTAAAGCCGATCTGCTGTCGAATATCAACTTATAGGCAATTCTATAGTGTGCTTAAGTGGAGACCACTTATTAGTGAAACACTTTAGAATTGAGCCATCAATTGTTGAGAGGACGCAACTGTTGTGTCTCTATGTCTCTGCTGTGCACTCCAGACAAGGCCAGTGCTCACCTGTGCCGCCGAGCCGTCCCATTCAGATCGACATCCTTGGTTACACTTAATAGCTTCTAATTATGCCATTAGGGTTAGCCAGCTAATTTATCGAATGAAAATTCCTGTTAATATAGAATAAATTTAATCATACGCCTTGTTTAATGTTAGCTTGGTGCTGTTAACTTCAATCATGGCTAAAGGATTAAAATTATATATAGAATACTTAAATATAGTGTGATTTGTGTCATCCAATCCTAATTGAATTCATATGTCGTAAAATATATTTTGAATATGTATTTTACTTCTATAAATAGCATCACTATTATTGCACCATGATTAGTTAAATCTGATTTCAATTCGACAATATTCTTATTTCCAATCACCTTATTATCACATGATCACTGATAAAAGTTGATTATATTTAATTATAATGGATTGTCTGGTGGGTTAACATTGAAATCATCTAGATACAAAGGTAATCTGTCTTAAAATATAGAATGTGAAATAATAATAAAAATATTACATGATCAGATATTTGAGATAATTATGTTGGAAACAAAATTATTATTTACTGACAAGTTTATTCAAAACATTAAAAAATTGTTCCATTCGTTTCACTCCACGTGTTCATCGGTAGAATCGAACAAAGAATAGTCGATTCTTGGTCCCACTCGTTGCTAATTGGGTGGAATGCCTGTCAAGTAGCGGCAAATTTGGAACGGATTTCCCCGGTTATCAAAATCTAATTGACCCGCAATAAAGTCGATGTGACAAACAGCGAAAAAATGTTCTTGAACACTGTTCGCAATCAATATCTTGATTGGCCAATATATTCCAACACAAGAATCGAATATTTAAAGAATTTCTTTTTATTAATAGACCTCTCGAAGAATTATTTATTCAACTTTTTTTGGGAAATTCTCAATTAATTGCTTTTTTAGCGCAGATTTGTTTTGGTTTAATCTCGGCTTTACTGTTGTTTTCGATATCTCGTCGTTCATCGGAGTCTTTGCTGAATAGCATTGAAACCCGATTTGAAAAAACAAGATAATGTGAGCCAATAATGCGATTGATTGCCAACACATACCGAGTTGTGAACACATTTACATTGAGAGCTCATTTTGTACGCCCATTGCGAGCGGCAAACCGTTGGGTAACTTCTCAAATGTCATAAACTGGGGATTTCTCCAACTGATTAATTGGCGATCGATCAATAGCTCGATCAATTAGCTCGTGTGGCGATTAAGATTATTACACGGATCGCTCGATTGCGCAACAGGGTTGTCCTATTGAAGCTACCTTTTGTCATAAATGGGCTAAATTTTCTAATAGGTTGCGAGAATTGAATTAAAACAATTCGGGAGAGTTTAGGAAATCAATTCGAATAATATAATTAAGTTTTGGGCAGTTTTGTTCTCCAAATTATCAATAAACCTATTGGCTATCCTGCCTAGGGAATTCGCTTGAACATAAGCCAAGTGGTATTGAAAATTGAAACGAGGAATTGTTTCAAATGAAGATATTTCCTATAAGCTAGTCAAAACAGTGAAACTAGTAAAAATGAAAAATGAAATGCAAATTTAATTAATAGCCAATTTATTTGGAGACCGATTGGATAATTATGTTTGACAGTTGGCTTTCTTAATTAACGTTACAATAATAACAAGATAAATATTAAATATAAACATTTTAAGGATCAAAGTCACTGATTGATGTAATTGCTTTTTTCATGGTAATTTTCCCTTCGTGTAATAATTTGTTACAATTGTTTTATCATCATTAGACAAGCTATTTGTAATGAGGTAATTAGTAATCAAACTCATTCAACAAAAACAACCTTGATCATTGACCTGGTGGTCAATCAGTTAAGTGTAAACAGTGGAATTACCTGGTACTTTTTTCAGTCTGCGCAACCACAGGTCGGACAATGGGTCAATTTGCAGGTTGAAGTGATTGAATTGCCTGAAGACACGCTTTCAATAGATAAGTTATATAAGACTGTATTAGACTTCCGCTAATTGGGAAATACCCAGCAATGGACGAACGACTGGCTTCTAAATGCATAATTATGTCAATGAGTTTATCGATTGATTCAGTCTGAGCTGAATCTCGATAAAAGACTTTTGACTTCTTGTGAAAAAGTCTGCAACAAATTCATAGAAATATATTTTTAATTTAATGTTTTGATCGCTAATAATAGATAACAAGTGTGTATATTCTTATTGTCAGACTTGGCGTAAATCCCCATCTCTTTGATGTGACGTAACCACTGCTCCAATCAATCACTTACCTGCGCTCTCAGCGCACAACTCGAGTCGCTCTCCCTCTCCACGAGTCTCTCCTCTGGCAATCACTGGCTTTAATTGTAGTCCTGAAGACTGGTAATGCCTTTTCGGACCAATTGCTAGTAAATTATACACATTCGGACATCAGCTGCAAAAATATGGTGACATTTCACCGAATTTTGCATACTTTCGATACACAGATTCCGAGCACTGCATACAAATGTGTCCGCTTTGGGACCGAAAACAATAGGAATAGGATTATCGATGCATTAATACACTAATACAACACTATTAGCAGTTTGAGTGCACTTTCACTTTGGAAAGTGTATCGAAGGGGCGCTTCCAAGGGCCTCACAAACGCATACCTGTTCTCCAATTCGACCACTTTTGGGGAATTTCTCAGATTGTCTGCTCTTATATAACTGAATGAAACCGGTTTGGCTCATAAATTTTGATTCCAAATTTTCACTTTCGCTCGTTAGATGCAAAATTCAAATTAATTCTAGCAAAATTTAACTAGATTACAATCTGTCTCCCATATTCCCAGTCATTAAACACTACCAGGAATCGAGTTGGCAAGTTTTTTCAACTTGGACGTGTTCGTACCCAGCTATTTTGAAAGATTGTGGCAATTAGCATTCAACAAGCATGCTCAACCTCGGTGATCTAGTTCAATCGAATCGCACTCCGAAGTATCGCTTGTCTGCAATGCAGACTCTGCATCGCAATCCCAGTCCTTCTGCCGTCCCCTCAATCAGTCGCTCCTCCTTTCGGGTTTCGTTACGTCGAGGCCGTGACGTATAGTTGGGATATACGCCTAAGCGAGCAATGAAATCGAATTACAGGCAAATCAGTGGCCAAACAAAAACTTATATAAACTTAAAGTCGCGAACACGAGTCGATTCAAATTGAAACCGATATGAACTTGCTCACCAAGCAAACTAACCGCACACTGTTCACCTGGTCAGCACCGAGAAGTGTACAAAATTGTCCAAACCACCAAGATCATCTTTATTTGAGGCCACAATCTCCTCGAACAAACTGTCCAAGACAACTTTCACAAGTAAGTCACATCGTCTGTGTATGACTTTCTCTTCATATCATCGACCAAAAGTGGGGTTAAGACCACTCAGTTTTGGCAGAATTGGCAGTTTTATTGGTCTGATTGACTGTCTATTAGAACATTGTCTTAGCTATTTGAGTCTAGTTGGCTTTGGAAAGGTGGCCACTGGCCACTGGCCATGGCTAATGTTTTGATGTTTGGAGTCGAGTGGGCGTCTGTTGATAGCTGATTGGGATTACGTGTAACGTTGTGTGTGAAGAGTTGAGTGTTGGCAGTGTTAGTGTTATTGCATTTTGTGAGGCAATAGTTGTGTTGTGTTGAGAGTCGTCAGTCAAGTCTGCGATTGGCAGCGTTTGGCAGTGATTGTGATCGCGCTTCAGCTCTATTGACAGCAGTTCCAGGTCTTCACTGTCTTATCACTGGGTTAGTGGTGGACAGTAGAGCTCTCATCACAAGCACAACACAACCATTGCGTCACCACTAGTGTCGACAGTGTTGCCATTGTCTCGCCATTGACTGTGACTGTGGTTGTGATCAGTGATGAGTGGCTATCGAGTGATACGACTGATTGACGACTGGGTTAACCATTGAGTGAGTATTGAGTCAATTGAATACTATTGACTGTCGCAGTGGTGCTCACATATGATCTGCCACTCACTGGTCACGTGATGGCTATGGCTTGTCGTCGCCTCTCTCTCGCTCTTCTGTTTACATCTCTTCTGTTTTGATCGCTAGAAAATGCTTTCAATTTGTCTGTTGATCCAAATCTTCCAATCGATTCCAAACTAATAACTCCTTTCTGTTTATCTTTTGGCAGAGATTGGCCACAAAAACCACTGATTGTCTGATATCTGACGCAAACGTTATATTAGTTTTATGGCCAACGTTTTGAACCAATATTTTCAACAAATTCTATGAATTTTATTTATTTACAACTTTTATTTCAAGTGATTTGTAACTAATTTCAACGACAAATACTTAATTCAATTGTTTGGTTAAATGAGAAGATAACCGAAGACTGTGCAGCAATAGTTAATCGTCTGAACTCATGGATCCCTTCGCGACATCCAAAGTGCAGTCCAACCACTCATCGGTGGCCAGCAGTGGTCAGCCATACGTCCGAATCGTGGAACAGCCAGCAAAGTGTGCCCTTCGGTTCCGCTATGAGTGCGAGGGTCGCAGCGCCGGCTCAATCCCCGGGTCAAAGGCCACGGCCGACAACAAGACCTATCCGACCATTCAGGTCAGCTCATGTCCAATATTGATCCGATTGTCTGTCTGGTTGGTTGTTGCAAGTTGCAAGATCATGCATGTTATTGTCCGAGTGTGGTGTTTAACAATATTTATAGCTCCGATGAAACAAAGAACTAATTGAGTTTGTGTTGCCTTCAAATGTGCGAAACCTTGAAATCTACCATAACTTGAATGGTTGTGCTATTGTCCGACAGGTCTGCAACTATAGAGGACAGGCAGTTGTTGTGGTCTCGTGTGTGACCAAAGACCAGCCCTACCGTCCGCACCCGCACAACCTGGTGGGCAAAGAGGGCTGCAAGAAGGGCGTGTGCACAATGGTGATCAACAACCAGGACATGATCTGCTCGTTCACGTCTCTGGGCATTCAGTGCGTCAAACGGAAGGACATCGAAGAGAGTCTCAAACTCAGAGAGTCTATTAAAGTCGATCCCTTCAGAAGTAATTACTGTTTGGTTTGCAATCAATTTCATACCAATGTTTCAATAGTTTACCCAAAATATTCACTGAACTCTTGTTTTTATTATATTTTCAGATATTATTTTAGTTCAATGTTTTGCTAGTTTTTCACACGATTTCTGTTTAGAATATCATTGAGAATGCAATGCAATTTTGTTTGTACTGCAAATTAATTTATGACTTATTGTCTTTCGTTGAGATTATATTCTGTTTGTGGTTAATTTGATTTAATTACCGCCACTTTTCAAGCGCTCAAAACTCGATAATTAATTTTAAAAATTTTTAAAAATAACTTTAGAATCAGTGACTCATTAAGGGCTCTAATATTGGGTCAGCGTTTACATCACAATTATGTTAAATGTTTATGTTTAGTAACATTTGAGTCGATAATTGAAACATTTCATAAACTATCTTCACATTTAACTGTCACTAATCTGTTGTCCATCTGATTCATAGCCGGTTTTAGCCACAAATCGCAGTCATCGAGCATTGATCTAAATGTGGTTCGACTCTGTTTTCAAGTCTTCATCGAAGGCCCAGAAAAAGACAAATTCACTGTTCAATTGCCGCCAATCGTTTCGGAACCGATTTATGATAAAAGTAGGCAAAAGTTGTAATTATTTTGCACTATAGTTGTACCAAAGCTTACGATGACATTGACCTAAATGTCTCATCACTTGCAGAGGCGATGACGGAACTGATTGTCACAAAACTGTCCCACTGCTCCGCGCCGTGCAATGGCGGCAAAGAAGTGATCCTTCTGTGCGATCGGGTCACCAAAGACGACGTTCAGGTCAGGTTCTACCAAGAGATGAACGGCCAACTGGTGTGGGAGGCGTACGCCGACTTCGGACCGGGCGATGTCCACAAACAAGTGGCCATTTGTTTCCGGACCCCGCGATACTTCAACGACAACATTGTCCAACCCGTGTCAGTGCATCTCCAACTGAGACGGCCGTCCGACGGCTGTACTTCTGAGTCCAGGCCATTCCAACTGCTGCCCAAAGAGGTGGACCCTGATGGCTTGGCGCGCAAACGCCAAAAGATAGACGAGGGCTGTCTCGAGAAGTTCCTCAGAGAGAATGCACTGTTCGCTGGAGTGAGTACTGGTGTCGCACCGACTGCCGGCTCAGGTATCGCAGGACAGGCTATTGTTAGTCCGGTGTCTCCCAAAAGGCCTGAAGTAATACACGTCCCCCGTATGACAGCCGCCATCAAAGTATGATTTGTTTTGCAATTCGGGCTCATTTTCTTTCGGTCTCGGGTTTACCTATTCTTTTCCCTCCTCTACCTTAACAACTCTTTACTTCTGAACTAACAGCTCAAGCGATGACTGCAATCCTGCGCTGAACTATCGACTCAATTATAATCAATAACTAACTTAATGATGATTGCTTTGATCAATAGTTGGAGCCGATGTCGACCAACACATTGGACGCGAGTCAGCTGGTGGTGACCTCATCCGCCTCTTGGCAGCAGTCGCCGTCGCAGTTCATGCCATTATCACCCGCTCAACAAATCAGACCTCAAATGGAAGTAACGCTTCAGGACTACCGACAGTCGTCGCCTTTGAGTCACGGCTCACCGCAACCCGAGTTTCTCATTCCGAACGTACCGACAGAAACCCCGAAGTCTATGTCACCGACTCTGACCACTCTGATGCCGGTGGTGGGCAACGGCAACGGCCACCCGATGAGCATGGACAACTCGCAAGTGATGTTCAATGCGCAAACCAATCAGAATATCAATCAGAACAATGAGACCTCTGCTGACGAAGTGATGGAAAAGTTTGATTCGTTGGGTCTCGACATCGATACGAGTGAACTGTTGGCCGACATTAACCTGAATTCGGTATCAATGATATCGGCGCTCATGGACTCGACCTCTTCTATCGGATCGCGAGATCTACTTAACTCTCGGGACAACATCTTAGTGTCGAGTAGTCTGCAGACGCCCGACGTGCAGACCAGCGGTGGTCCTGAAGAGATCTCCCGAAACCTGATGGCAAACCCGCAACAAATGCAAAGACTTCACACAAAACTGATTCAATTGGAGTCCAACAACAATAACATTAATAACATTGTGATCGCCAACAATGGCAGCGATAAGATGAACAATAATTGATGCCATACTCAAACACAAACCTAAATCATACAACAATTCCATTGTATTAATCATTGCTAAAATTATTTTTGCATTTTTGCCCATTGCGAACGAACCCATTTCAAGGGGTGAAACATTGAAATTCATTATTTACAACACTGAATGCTCATGTTTAGTATTTTCTGTATTTTACTTAAAGTTTATATCAGTTTTATGTTTACCCAACAAATCTCAATAATTTCAACGAAAAGTATTATTTTTAAGACAAATATTCCATTCTTCGCGACATTCCTTTAGATTCTCAATATTTACCTTTTGTTTAGTCCAGTTTTGTATAATTTAAACGTATTTTTGGGTATTTTATACTTAATTTATAGTTTTGTCATTTGTCTCATCTCTAAGATAAAAATATATTTTAATATTTTCCGGATTTTTAATGACAAACTTTTGTGTGATTTTTGTGCCATTTATTGGAAATTACGTTCAGATCTGTTGTTTTGTTTGCATTCGTACTCAAAGTATGTTTAACTCATTCAAGCGTTTATTCGATTAGAAAATGAATTCGAAACTAATTTCTCTTAATTTTAATTACTTAACGATTGCTCTCAACTCTTGTAATAAAAACATTTTAAGTGAAATATAAATTAATTGTTGTGTTAATTGTGATTCGCATTAAAATCGTTTTGTTTTTGTTTTTGTTTATAATCATTAAAGTTCTGCAATAATTCGAATCAACTTATTCTTCAATTATTCTAAATAAGAACACATTATTATACAGAATATACTCACAATTATCGATCAAATATTTCATAATTGTTTAGTTTCAGCTGGATATGGACCACTGGCTTGAATCCACTAGTCTAGTATGTCAACAACACTATCAATAGGTGTAATCCAGGTGAACACGTTTTTAGCAATTGCTTCCTTTCGGATGTGGTCATCACTTCTTGCTGTTGTCGCTCAAGTGTTAGCTCCGGATGTGCTTACCATTAGTCCTCTCCAAACGACTAAAGCAATTGATATTCGACCGCATAATCACTTTCGTGTCTTCGAGACAACTCTTGCATTCATATTCAATACTCAGTGACAGACTGTTTGAGTGGCGTTTTGTGCCGAATCGATGGCCAGACAGACAACTGACAGAAACAATGACCAGAATATTGGACATCAAATGACGAGTCGAGTAACGATAAGAAAGATGAGACTTATTTTTGATAATCAGAGGTAGACTTCGGCTTTGATTATAATACCGTTCAATGGTTGGCATCACTTCGAGGACTGACAAGAGTTCGGATCACTTCTTCGTTCCAATCATTTCAATAATGGAGTCAATAAATGGATTTATTGTACATAAGAACGAAATTTGAGGTCAAGAATGAAATGAAGAGAAAGTAATCGAAAAATAACACAACTTTGGGAGCAATGAGTCGAATAAGTCGAACAGTTAATTGTAATCGAAAATAATCTTTTTGTTTGATAACATGATTCAAATCTGTCTATAGTTTCGAACATCAATTCCAGCAAAAACTGAACTAATAGTCAAACGATTGAATACAAATGTAATTAGAAATGAATGAGATTAACGAATAATGGGATACAATCGCGAAAAGACATTACATAATAGTCTAACAAATGATTGATTTGTGTGTAAAATATATCTCTGATTCTGTCGACACGATAGTCGACATCAGTTGTCGTAGTCGTCGTCCTCTTCGACTTTCGGAGGGTTCGGCTTAAGAACGGCCACCGAACTGCTGGCTATTGACTGAATGGTTGACACATATGGCGACGGATTTGTCGTTTGCAGCGAAGAGTTGTAATAATTAGAGTTAATTACACTATTATTATTACTATTGTTATGATTGTTGTTATTAGTTATCTGGGAATTACTATTGATTCGATTGTTATCACTATTGGACGACTGTTGGACCTCTTCTTCTTCGTCGCCATCATCTTCGTCGTCGTCTTCTTCAGTCTCTTCAGACTCTTCTGGTTCTTCGTGTGAAGTCATTGAACGGAGAGATGACTGACAAACAAATCACTTCTTTAGTCTTAAATAACTCTGCGATTCATTACCTGTGACTCAACAATGGGTCGCTTTCGTGGCCGACCTCTGGTACGGAAGCCAACCGCTGCTGACTGTCCAGCGGCTGACAACTGGTGGCCACTGGTCCCGGCGGACGACGTCCTTCGCTGAAAAGCCGTTTGTGGTCCCGCTGTGGTCGGAGTGGCGACAGAGCCCTCCTCGTCCTCGGCTTCCGTACCGGGATTGACATCGGGTACAGTGTTTGCGATCTCCCGAAGGAATTTGAACTCTTCTGAACTCAGGATCGATGTCTTTCTGTTAAGAGTTATCTATTGAATCAGGTTTACGACAATCAGAAGAGACAAACATATGATTCGGAGTCAATGTTCGGGCGTTTCGACTGCGAGTGATGTCAGATGAAGACCGAAGTAGTGATGCGACGAATATCTCGAGTGCTTTGGCTGTCAGTTCAGCAAAAGTAGGTTTCAATTACAAAGAGGTTAAGAGATTAGTGTCGCCAATAAGGTCTTGGCTTAAAGGTTAGCTCTTCAGACAATTGTAAATACATTTGTAAGACAATTGTATCTTTTGGTCCCATCAACATGTGTTGACAGAGCTGTCAACTGATGGCAGCGAAACAACCGCTTTGAGTCAAAGCAATTGGTCTCTCATCTGGTCATATGTCTGGTCTGGAGCTCTAGACTAGTCTACGTAAGTCTAATGAATGTCCATACATATGATAATAGGTACCACTTGTGCCACTTTGCCGACCTCCTCGTCCGACTGCATTATCTTCTTGATGCGCGCCGGCGGGAACCGACTGTTGTACTTCTTCTTCTTGGAGGGCATCGGATCTGATCTGAGGGACGATAGCGAGTCAGTCCCGCATTTCGGCCAACATTTAACTCACTTGTGCTGACTTCGGGCCCAATCGCGGCTCACTTATGTTGGTCGCGATGCCGACGCTCTCGCCGTCCGCTCCTCTGATGTGCGGCGACCACAACGTCTGGTCGCGATTCGGGTGCGATTCGGTATCACTTTTAAGATTGTTTGCGTTGATTTAATTCAAATCAATTGGTTTTAATGACATCTGGTCTTCACTTTTGAGGTCTAAGTTTGTTGTCATTTGTGTTGACACTGACCTCAATCTGAAGATATGTCGTTACGACTGCAAAGAGAGGCCACAACTCACTGACCGCTGCGCTCATCGCTGGGGAGCAGAGAAAGTGCTCTTCGAGTCACACCATATGTGGCTATGCGTTGACTGTCTTCACAACAGACGTTACGGCGGTTGCACTGAACAGGTCTGGCGGTGGACACAAACCAGTCTTCTTCTGCGGTCACTTCGATCGATAGCGAAGAACAATTTATATGAGAACATTGATTACCGACTCGAAGATGACATCCAATTAGAAGCACATCCACGACAAGCATTGGACTCACAATGCAATCCATAAATTGTGAGTTTCTCTCGAATTTTTGAATTAATTAAACTTAGAACTAATTACAACACAAAAGTCACCATAACTTGGATTAGTCATCGACAATAAGTTAAGAGACCATTGACCACAAGTCTATTACAAATAAATCATCACTTTTTAGTCAATCGATCGCTTTCTTGGCCTCTGACCGGTCTTCGCAATGATAACTTTTGCCATTCTTCCGATCATTTGTTCGCTGTGTCAGTGCTTACCGATGGGTATAAACCCCGAAACACATCCGAGTCTTGGCGACGGTGCGGTCCGAGCAGATCAATACCAACCGATTAACAGTGGTCTACACAACGAGAAGGTGTCCGCCGATGCACTTCAGCAGTTGATAACATTGGGCGCCGCACAGCAGCTGCCATCAGATTCCGATCTAGTTTATTCCCAGAGTCTCATTCATGATGGTAATAGTCATATTGCCTAGTTCACCGTCTTAATCCATCACTCGGTAGATCTGCCCGAACAACATCCGATGACCGTTCAGCAGCCACTCACCGAAGGAGAACCCGACCAATCTCTTGTGGCGTCCGCATCCAGATTCGAGAAGATGGCTGCGGATGCGCTCCATCGCCAACTGCTGGCCGGAGTGGACCTCCAGAGACAGCTAATCAATAGTGTACTGCAATCACCCCAAATGATCATGGACACTATTCAACGGCCAGTGAAAAGAGTGGGGGCGATGTTAGAGCCATACGCTGTGGCCATCATTGCAGGACAACCTATAAACACCTTAACGTCTGCTTTGAATCCAATTTTCATGAGTGCTGTCCTTCCTCTGGTCGACACCTTGGGTCAGGCCGTGGCCGTCCCCGTCAATGCTATTGTCAGTCCCATAGTTAACCGCGCAATGAATGACAATTAGAAGGTTGGATGAGTTTCTAGCTGTTAATTAAGTTTGTTAATGCATTTTAAATAGCCAAGACACTAACGATAGGGTTTCGGTATTCAATATTCTATCCTTAAGTGCACTTTTATCCGAAAGAGTCTCATCTTCTACATCTGTAGAATTGAACCTGAACATCTCAATTATGATAGGATGATAACAGACGAGATGTTATGAAATCATAAAATGTTGTTCACAAATAAGACGAAGTGACCGATCATTTCGTAATAAATTTAGTATCAAATTACATGAAATCCAATTAAATCGGAGAACATATGGGCAGAAGTGGAGAGTTGTGTCACTTCCTAACCATTGGGGCTTAAATTCGATATCTTCGCCACATTGGCATCACTTGAGTTCAGTACTTCAGACCATTTCGCACCGACAGTCGTGACTTCCATATAAAGATGCAGAGACTAGTGATCCTCTCTCTGGTCAGTTCCCTGGTGTTTGCCAGTGTCTTCGGCCAGCAGCAGCAACAGCAGCAAGCTGCCTTTGGAGGTCATAGCTGGCCAGCTTATGGTGGATGGGCAGGACATCACAACCCATGGGATTATGGCGGATATGGAGGCTATGGAGCTCAGCAACAACTCGGCGGATATGGAGGGTTCGGAGCTCAGCAGCAGCAGCAACAACAAGGAGGTTATGGAGGATATGCCGGATATGGAGGATACGGCGGATACGGTGGTTACGGCTACGGCTTCCACCAGTTGAGCGCCGACAGTCTGGGAGTGGGCCCTCTCGGCGGGTGGAACCTCTACCCGCGTTTCAATGGCCTCGAGTCGTACGCTGTGAACCGCTGGGCGTCCAACGCCTTGGCAGCCAACCAGTTGGCGGCCAATCAGGCGGCCGCTAACCAACTGACCGCAAACGCCTTGGCCGCAGCTCAGGCCGCTGCCAACCAGTTGGCCTCAAACCTGTTGGCTTCAAACAAGTTGTCGCGCAACCAAGCGATCGCCAACCAGTTGTCAGCCCACCAGTTGGCCGTCAACCAGGCTCTGGCACAGCGCTTGGCTTTCCGTCAGTTGCGTCTCAACCAATTGGCTTCTTCTGCATCCCATCGCCAGAATTTCGCTATCAATCCCTACATAACTCTCAACAATCCCTATATATTGGCCGCCAATTCGCTCCGAGCCGGAACTCCTGGCTTCGGCCTCGGATACATTAGATATGGATGGCCTCACCAAGGATTTGGTGGTCTATATGGCGGCTACCGAGGACTCGGCGGATATGGAGCTCTCCAACAGCAGCAGCAGCAACAACAACAACTCGGAGGTTATGGTGGCTTCGGAGGATTAGGAGGTCAGCAGCAGCAGCAACAACAACAACAACTCGGAGGTTATGGTGGCTTCGGAGGATTAGGAGGTCAGCAGCAGCAACAACAGCTAAGTGGTGGCGCCGGATTCGGCGGCATTGGACCTTGGGCTGGAGGATATGGATATGG
>JAQGBE010000851.1:0-14248 GCA_034698225.1 Scheloribates latipes | reverse complement strand
ATTAAACAAGTTGAATGGATTAGGTAAAATAAAAGAATTCTCAATCCCATGAATATTGTTTAAATTCTATGGTTTAACTCACAATCGATGGTAATATAACTGATCTTGTTTATATTATTATCCATCCAAGAGAGCAATTTATGAATATTCAAAAGTTTCCATTAAAAATATATAATTCCCAGATGGAACCGGACATTCTGATTGTGATACAAAGAGATGTTGATAGAGTGAACGTATGTTAAGCGAATTTTGTCTATGTTAGCGAACAATTGGTCAATCATTTGACCCGATTCCTGATCGAGCAGATCCTTTGAAAATTGATAAAATCTATTGGTGCAACAGCAGGTGATGCCAGGCCAAGCCAATGTTAATGAAGGGAGACGATCATGTACCATGGTAGGGCATTATCCAACAAGGCTTCGTAAAAGCGTATACTTAAGAGGTGCCTGGTTCTCAATCTATTGCAACAATTGATTTTCATATATTTCTAACAATAGAGTTGAAACTTTGGTCGCCATAAATAGGATCATGGTGGTATATTCACCATCGAGGGCAAATTATCAATGAATATTGGAGCGTTAATGGTAAGGTTGCGTGCCAACTTGGTATTTGTTCATGCTATTTCAAATCGAAACGAGCTTGTTCGAACAGAACTCTCATAGTATATAAAATCAGTTAAACCTAGTATAAATTCGAATAAAAAACACAATGATCAAGCTAATTCCAATTGTTTTCGTCTGGACGACGAATGGTTTTATGTATTCGACTGAAATGGATTCCGAAAGAATTTGCAAGGTGGATTATTTGTCCGAAGAAATGATCACTAAATACAAAGAGTGCGATAAAATCGAAGAAGAAGATGACTTAAAGGTGAACTCGATCAAATTGATAATGTTTAAAAATTTAATCTATAAAATTGTTCTAGTATCTGCAAGCTGTCAAATTGTGCAAGAACAAATTGGAAGAGTTGGCCAGCAATTACACTTTGGTGACCAGCGACGACGGCAAGGAGTTTGTGCTCGAAACTTGTCATGAAAGAGCTTATGAATCTTGTATTGATGAGAACTTTCACAAAAGTGTGAATTACACGGATTCTCGTGTTAGTTGGATAAAGATGGAGGTAATAATACCGATTAATTTAACATGGTAATTTTTTCGTCGCTTGTTTAAGAAATGCCAATACGAAGCGTTTGGTTGGGAGTACCACGAGCCCAAATTGACAACATCACCAAGTTAATCAACAGCTCATTCATTTGAATTTATGAACGAATAATTAAACATGATACGTTTTCAACACTAAACTGTATTAAAATAAGATTACCTAAAATGAGATGAATTTGTTGATAAAATCAATGTCTATGAATAATATTAACTCGTATTAAGTAATAAAAATGACTCTACAAATTCGAAATTACCAAGTTGTAATTAGTGCATGTGCAAAAGAATTTTTCAGCTACCTCATTCCATCGGAGAGTTATCTTCATTATGAGTTTATTTGACAAAATGTCTCATCTTGAATATAGGACACCTGCATGTGCATGGTCAAATTGACAATGAGTATGTGGGCGTTGTGCTTATGGTGCGTTCTGGCTTTGTAATATTTGTTCATGGTTGTGTTCAGTATTTGATCGATGGATAAATGCAATTGCAAATCGAACCGAGCAACTTGCTCAAACAACTTGTCAAACAACACAAACGAAATAGCTTGTTCAAACGTAACGCTGACAGTATATAAAATCAGTTCACCTAGTATCAATTCAAAGAGGAAACACAATGTTCAAGCTAATTCTCATTGTTTTCGTCTGCTCGACCAATGGCAATTGGTATATGAATGAAAAGGAGCTCGAACGAATTTGCAAGGTGGATTCATTGTCCGAAGAAATGATCACTAAGAACAAAGAGTGCAATAAAATCCAAGATGAATATTACGAAAAAGTGAGCTCGGTGAAATTGTTATTTTTAAAATTCAATCTATAAAAATTGTTCTAGTATCATCAAATCGCCATATTGTGCGAGGACAAATTGAAAGAGTTGACCAGCAATTACACCTTGGTGACCAGCGACGAGGGCAAGAAGTTCGTGCTCGATAATTGCCATTCCATGGCTTATTATTCGTGCATTCGTGAGAATTATGAAGATAGAAGTTCTAGATTGATGAAGATTCGGGTAGTATTGCTGGTCAATTTAACATGGTAATGTACAGAGAGTACCAATTCTAAATAAGATTCAATCAGCTATAATATATTAATTAGAAGCGTTTGGATATTTAAGTGGTGAACACTTACTTATAAACCGAACTAGCTACATTTTTTAAGTTACAGCCTATTGAACCTTATTTAGAATTGGTACTCTCTGTATTTGTTTTGCTCTAGAAATGTCATTACGATGCGTTTGGTTTGGAGTACCACGAGCCAATCTACACAAACCACACCATCTAGCTAATCTGCTAGTGATATTATGATCGGATAATTAGCATGCTACTATTTCGAAATTAGAATTCAAATTTTAAATATTTGATAAAAGCTTGGTAATATCATAGCTGATCTTGCTTAATTACTTTCCACCCGAGTGATCAATTTAAAGTGACAGTTATATAAAATTTCTTCTAGCATTAATTGACTGATAAAACACAATAAACATGCTAATTCTAATTCTTGTAATCGTCAGAATTTTCAAAATTATTGTTCAAAACAATCCAAGATGCAATCTATAACCAATCTGAAACTTGATTTAATTGAAATCCGTATACGAGCTTTGTTTGAACATTTGGTTGAACATCAATTCGAATTACCTTGGATTGAGTGCAATGAGTTTGCAATTACTAAACCACACGAACTCATTATCTGTAGTGATATCCCAAACGTACGAACAGAAAACGCATGCAACTTATCAAACATGATAATAACAGTGCAATTAAAAGCATCGCGTTCATCAAAACAAGTCAATTGATTAGCCATTTGAGTTTGTTCTAATTAATCGTGGTCAGACTGTGCAAGATGTCCAGTGAAACGAATGATATCAAACATATTAGGGATATCGAAAGTCTTGAAGACCTAAAGTCCAATGACATTGAGTGGTCCAGAGGTAAGACACCCGAAGACATCAAAGACAAGTGTCTTAAGGTATGCCAGGACTACATCGGCGGCGATTGGTTGGAACAGTCGGTGGACAACATTGAAGTGCGGCGACTGATGGGAGGAATGAGTAATCAAATGTATTACTGCGGTATCGCAGAGCCGAACCCGACATCAGCTGTGCCTCAAGAGGTGGCCATAAGACTGTACGGACAGTTATTTGAAGACCCGAACGGCAAAGAGAAGAGATCCAAGACTGCCGATGTGATCGTATCGACATTGGCATCGGTGAACAATCTCGGGCCTCATCTCTATGGCCTGTTCGAGGGCGGGCAGATCCAAAAGTATTACAAGGTTAGTTATCAATGTTACTATATTGAAGTTAACTAGTTTGTATCTGTGGCCAGCACCGCAACTTTCTCCCGAAGGACCAGAGCAACGATAGTGTGGTCAGACAGGTGTTCCAAACACTGGCCAAATGGCACTCACTTAAGGTGCCGACCAGTCGTGACTCCAATGGGTTGGCCGTTGTGATCAACCATTTCTACGATAGAGCGTTCGCCAGAGAAGATATCCGCAAAGAACTCGAGGAATACGGCTGTCAGACGCTTCTGGATAGCGATCTGAAGCAAGAGCTCGACTACTGCATAGAGCTGTGCCGAAAGAGCGACAGTCCTCTGGTGTTCGGTCACAACGACTTCCGGTCGGGCAATATAATGATCACCGAACCGGACGATGTGGTCGTCGTCTGCGACTTCGAGGCCTCCGGTTATGCCTACAGAGGCTATGACTTCGCCAGTCTGTTCCGCGAATGGGGCGCAGAGGAGGCGAGTCTCAAGTCATTTCAGGTCATGTTAGCCGACGACTCGGTGATCCGTCCGCTCATTCAGATCTATGTCGACCAATGCGAGCGAATTCACGGCAAACAGTGGTCACAAAAGCCGATCAATACTGTCGACCATATAGTGACTGAAACGAAAGTATTTCTACTGTTTTACGCTCTATTCATATGTCTTGTGATGTTATGCAACGATCAGAACGGTCTGGAGATTGGCAAAAAACTTAGCATGGTAAGTATCATCTGCCATATTCTGACTTATCCATGCTCAATCTGTTCAATTTTCTATTCAAGGCATTGGCTGAAAATGGTCTCAAAGCTTATTTTCAATACAAACAAAAACTATTAGAACAAGATGTTTGTAAACAAGGTAAGTGAATAACGTTTGGAATTTCAGTAGAGGTATAATTAATCACAAATAATTAGCAAGAGCAAGTCAAAATTCTCTTTATTACCAAGCAATTCATTGTCTGATTTAATTTAATATATAAAAAATAATTTAAACAAAAAAGTGATTCAATGATTGCGACTAAAGTTAAGTTAAAATTACAATTAATTTTTAATAATTATATAATTGATTTGTTTAGTTATTAGGAAATTAAATACTATTTGTGCGCCAATAAAGACACAGATTAGCGGCCAATCGGTCACTCACTTCGACCACTGGTCCGCGAATTTGTATTTGCATTCAAACAAAATATATATTAAATAAATATTAATATGAATTACAATTGAAGTGTAGAATAAAAATCATAATTAAAACTTAAATAATTAAATGATTCGAAAATAAATATACAAATGATTTGCGAACTGAATGTCAATTATTGGTGATTAGCGACCACTCGAATGCCCAGCGATGACAAGTAGTGTGTCTTCGGGTCGGGTTTGACCTCGAATTGCATGCAATTTAACTCCTCATCGGACGAGTCGTTGCTGAAGATGTCGGGAGTGCTGACGATAGGAACCACCGAACCGTTCAGTGGTGGCAATGAGTTGAGTAACTGATGAGCGGCCGAACCGTTCACTAGTGGCGGATAGACATAGGTTTGGTTGCATACGAAGTGGTGTTTAGTTCCGTTCACTTTCAGAAGACTTTTCGCTTTTGTCAAAACTTTCGGCCGACTCTTAGCCACTCCTACGTTGAGAGGTATGGACATCGCCGAAGTGCGGACAGCACTGCGCTGGTAGTGTCGCCAACCCTTGTGCTGCCCATTGCGACCATTAGTGTTGGTCAGAGCGGGTGTTTTGCGCGACCCGACAGACAGTTCTCTTATTCGGTTGAGCACAGCCTCTGTGGCACAACCTCTGTATATGTCAGCCGTGAGCCGAGAAAAGGTCGGCTTATGTGTCAAGAAGTGTGTCTTTAGTGCCGAGAAGTGAGCGAAACCTTGTTTGCATTGTTTGTACTGACATTTGAAGACTCTGTCGCCGGAAGAGATCTCATCGTTGGCTGACTTGTGATTGGATGGCTTCGTTGGTGGCCGCAAAGGACTGGCACTGTTGGCCACTTGAATAGTGGCCACTTGTTCGCGGAGACCCAGTTCAACGTTAGCATGCTCTTGGAGTAGGTGCAAGTTTATCTGGAAGATGGAGGCGAAGTGGTGGCCACAGTAAACGCATAGATGACCACCGGTGCCATTGACCGCAAACTTGGTCTCAACACATGGCAAGACTGGCTCTTCAGAGCTCGGGAGCGGACAATCTTCGAAGTGGTCAATCGGCTCCGTCTTAATCACTGGCTTCACATCCTTGAGCTCGTCCTCCAGCGCGCCATCGGTGGGTATGTCTTCTGCAACACAGTCATAGGTCTCGCGTTCAGTCGTTTGGGTCCTGAGGTCACTATCACTGTCGGCCTCCAGAGTCTCGGCGAACCGACTTTTGTATAGGTTTTGATTGCGAGGATTGCAGTTATAGTTAAAGATCTCGTTTTGTTGGTATTTGTCGATCAGTTTGCGGCTCTCGTCGTACTTCACTTTGTAGTTCCTGGCCTCTGCCCGCCACCGGTTCGAGTCCAACTGCACCAGCGCTAGGAGTCGGTCCCACCTGTCCGGAGAGGGAGGAAAGGGTTGGTCAGCGCTCGGACACAAAGGGCGGCTAAACTAAAGACCTGGTGATGTGACTCAGCTGTTGGTCGAACTCCTGGAAGGACTGGCAGTCTTCGAGATACTGTTCCACATCTTTGAGTGAGTGTCTCAACTTGAACAGGATGTTGATTATCAGTGCCGTCACTCGCGACCGGTCCTCAACGGCGGCGAAGTCCAGCGCTGAGATGAGCCGTTGGTCAGTGTAGTGGCCGCACAGCCACTGTCTGATAGTGGCCGCCCGGTCCGCGTTCGTGTACAACAGTGTCGGGTCCGGCGAGAGGCCGGTCGGGTCGTCGAAGGCGGTGGTGATCAGTGAGATCAGGTTCAGGAGCCGTTCGAGCAGACACTCGTCGGCGAAACTCCTGATGAACGGCATCTCCGGTATTATCAGATTGAGCCGTCGGACGCACTCCTGTTTGTTGTGGTCGCTGATGGACAGCATAGTGGCCGCAGCCGACCCGCAGTCGGCCATCAGATCCCGACTTAGCGTACAATGACTTTAGTAAACAATTTGTTTGTGACGGCCATTAGTCCGGGCGTCAGATGAGAGGTGCGCTTCGCAGACAGCGTTACGCTTAGCTCTGAGGGGGCGCTCAATCGTGACCTAACCTAACCTAACGTTCACTGAACGCCACTATCCCTCAGTCACGGTCTATGCGTTCGGTTCCCTACATGTGTTCGTGACTGAGCTATTGAGTCGACTCAACTTCATTGGCCGAGCGTTCAGTCATCTGAAGAGTGAATCACAAAGTTTTGTTTGATTTGATTTGCCATTTGATTGCAAGATTAAAACCGACTCTAAACTAGTTTAAAGGTTTTGTTTGGCCTTTTTGTCGCTAGTTTATCATCAATTTATTGCCTTCGATAACTGTTAGTAAGTGATCATGTCACTTATGGTGGGCTCATTAGTAGCTAGACACCAAATTAACAAGATAAGAAACTTTTATCAAGTTCACATTTCTTGTGTAAACATTCAGATTATTAACACAATTATCACGGCTTTTGGCCTCTAATACAAGCCTTTTATAGCTGAGTAAAAAAATGTTTTAATTCATACAATTTTAGTCACTAATAATCTAAACATAAGTTTTTAATTAATTCTAATGAAGAAAAAAGTTTTTGATTAGTCTGTGCTCCGACTCGTCTGAACGGCCGACCCGTCCACTGATGACCGGAACCAACTATCGGATGGAAGTTTCGACAATCGACTGTCAGATAAGGTAATGAATTTGCCAGATGAACTTGATCATTGTTTTTGATCAAATAGAATTTGACATAATAGAGTTGACAGTTTCATGTTAAATTATGCACATGCTAATTCACATTGCAAAACTAGTTTTTTGTTGAATTGACAGTAAACTAGGTTTTTTGTATTCAATGGAAAATTAGTGAATATTTTGCGCGACCTGTAAGTGAGCGGAAAGTTTCGGCTCAACTGACGGCTAGTCATCGCCTTCTCAACTGATTAACGACTCCAATGAATATCTAATTTCTATTTCTGCAATGAAATCAATCAAAACCTGTTTCTAACCTTGGATTATGTCACAGCATGTCTGCAGAATGGGACCGGCAGGGGATGGCCAGGAGGGGGTCTATCACTGCCAGAACATGCCCTTAGTAGAGGTCAACCCCTTTGAAATCCCACGACCTATTCATCCCTGTTTTCCTGCATTGGATGAATGCCTTCTTTAATCAATCAGAAGAACTTTTATCTCTTATCAGATCAGTTTATCTCAAGTAAATACCGAGATAAACAGCAAAAAACTGGTCTATAATTACAATATTTCACAATTTATTACTGAAAATTCCCTTGTTAATTATTCTGAAAAGAAAGTTCAGTATCTGATATAATTTTGCATCGACCAGATGACCTAGAGCCTAGCACAAGCTTATCATGGTGGTGCTGTCTGAAGGCCAGGTGTTATAGGTAGTCTAATCAGCATTAACGTTTCCTTGATAGATCGCTTGAAAATACACTTTCCATGATATAAAACACGCTAATTATAGGGGTATATTTGTTGTTTATTGTCCAAGGTGTTTTGAAAACACATTTAAATGCGCAAAATATGATAAAATACTGTATCTTTCGACTGGAAAAAAGCAAAGAAAACAGGCTATCGTTCAACTAGAAAGGAAAGGTTGTGTAACCATGCTCAATAATCAATTGAACAAGGTCAATGTATGGCCACATTAGGCGATGAGACATCCAATTGTTGTCATTCAAGTTGTCTATTAATAAAACATTTTATTACTAAAGCCTTGGAATAACAACAATAATGATAAAAAGTGAGTGAATTGAGTGATTTAATTGAAAAATTTACAAAATGCCAGTTATCTTGGTGGCAGACAACAGCATTCCAGTCTAGTAACTGAGCATGAATTAGCAAGTTAACTCGTGTCTCCGGATAACCCTTTGTGCCGAATCACTAAAAACAAAAGCCCACTATTAATGGGCAATAAATCTGAATCGATTGTGATTAGTAATCAGTTGGTGATTGTGCTTCTATTTAAATATTTGCTGGATTAAACAAGCTAATTGTGTGACCAAGCTAATCAGTTCGATTGTCATTTCTGTGATAATAGTGCCAAATACGTAATGAGTAATATGCACTTGCTCAATCGACTTCTACGAACAGATAAGCATGGTTAAAATTGGTATGAACTAGTCGTAAATTAGCTACGATTTATATTATTATGAAAATTGTTGTAATCTAGGTGAAAATTTATTGCATTTAGACCAGGATGTCGTCCACTACTACTCTTGCGTTCGGTCTCCTGTTTGACAGTGCAATGCAATCTCTATCTGAATGAACATTCGTAATAATAACTGTCTATAAATCGGGCCATAAATAGCTAGTTTATCTGACAATCAACTAGTTAACAGTGTCTATGCTCTTGGCATTCGGGATGTGTGACTGTGATTAACAGTAGATCACTAGCGGTGAAGATCTCCACCGCTCAGTATTGAACGGATCGGTTGGCCAACAGTTGTCACAATACTTGGCGTATATTTGGTGTCAATATTATTGTCGATCAGTTGTCTGGTGTTTGGCCGCCGACCGCCTGTTCGGAACCGCTCCGTCACCGGCCAGACAATGAGCTATTGATGACGAGCTGTGCGGTGCACTCGACCTAATCGATACTCAATACTCAATTAGTCGAGCAATTGATTAGATAATAGTGTTGTTTCGGTGCTGTGCTGTGCACACCATCAGCACCACTGCCAGCGATGGTCGGAACCAATCACAGGCGTCACTATATCAGCGCCGATACCACTCAATCATTCGCCACTAGATATCGAAATTCAAAGGTATTCCTAACACAGCAGTCACTGTTCACTTGCATGATAGGGACGAGCGTTGCGGCCCATCCAGACTCGAGTGGCTCCACAATCAGCACCGACTGATTGTTGTGATCGACTCACCCGTTGATCACCGATTCTTATGATTCGCTTCGTCTGATTGCAGTTCATGTCAACTATGGAGAGCGAGTCTACGGAAGCGCCAAACCCGGCACCAAAACCAGTGAAACAGGCCCTGTTCGACGATACCAAGATCACCATCTATGAAGTGAAGCGGCATCATCGGGTGCACAGAGGCCGAGTGAGGAGTCGGTCGAAGAACCCGCACCACCATCGGGTGCATCCGCGCCGTTCCCTTTCACAGGGGGCGACCCCGCGCTCGAAGCACCCGTTCCTCATCCGGCAGCCCATCGCCCCTCAGCGTCGGCTGTCTGTGTCCAACTTGAAGCTCAACACAAACTACTCGGGTTACCAGAAGTGGACTCTGGTATGTCTGTCGATAGTGTCGTTCACGTCGATGCTGGCGATGGCACTGATCGCGCCCTTCTTCCCGCTCGAGGCCTCCAACAAAGGAATGCGCGAAACGGTCTACGGCTTTGTATTCAGTGTCTACGCCCTGGTCATTATGGTGTGCAGTCCAATAGCGGGCAAACTGATACCCGTGATTGGGCCCAAGTTTATGCTAATCTCGGGCGTGTTTGTGGCCGGTGTGGCCAACATATTGTTCGGTCTGTTGGACCGCATCGACGACTTGTCCACATTCACCGCCTTCTGCTTCATAGTGAGAACGTTCGAGGCGTTAGGCGCGGCCGCCTTCTCGACCGCCTCCTACACCATCATCATGCAAGTCTTCCCCGACAATATCGGCACCGCATTCGTAAGTGTCACTAGTGGCTAGCTCATTTCCACCGTGTAACTTGGTGACATTTCGCATGATTTTTGAGAATTATTGGATGTGAAATTTCATGACAAGTTTGCGCAATCAAGGCAAATATTTTATTCTCGCCAAGATAATTATCTATTGGCGTTTATTGTCTAAGTAAATAGCTTTTATCAGCTGATAATCTGCATTGATAAGTTCAAGTTTCTATTATTGGACCGAACTCTTTGTACCATCCATGAATGAACTAGTTGAATCCAAGTGGAGTGCCAGGTATTTAGCCATACGACACCTATAATCCATACTTCAAACAGGATTTATTTGAATTTATATTATCGCTGATATTCACTGAAAGTCTGTGAAGTGTTGCGAAACGTGTAGATTCTTCGTTATAACCATTCACAAAATGGTTTGAAAATTCTAATTTATCAAGATGAAAATTAACATGATTAATACTACTGAATGTGTGAAAAATCTTGTGGCAAAAATGTTGACCTAGTATAGTGTCCAAGCTAACCTACCATTGGTATTAAGAAACTTTTTGATGGCATTGAATATAAATTATTAGGATAGGAAAAATCTATAAATCCAGAATTTAAATAATAATTTCACAATGGAAACTATTTAGATATATTTTTGCTAATTTTCGCTGTATTATCAAGCTAATCAAATTGATTTCTCTTTATTTTTATGAAGGATGAGGAGTATTTTCATATAGAATGCTTTAAATTTTCACTTCTATGTCTTCAAATAGAGTTTTTATACCTTCCTACGTTTACCTTGATAAAATTTCTCTCTGTCGAATAAAATAAAAATTGAATTTGAGGCTGAATATTCAGAAATAGATTATTTATCAAATGCAATTTGAATGACATGGCCACTATTGATATATTGAAAAATATACTAGGTCAATTTTTGCCACAAGATTTTTCACCAATTCAGTAATTATGGTTGAGAAGCACCAGAATAACACTGTGACAACTATCTGGAACAGTAAACTCTGGCCATCCCTGGCCTAAGAGGACAGTTGTTTATTGTCTTTGCGCACAGAATTCTGATACAATACAGAAGTAACTTCTGAGAAGTTTCACAGAACTCATGATTTACTTAAAACCACTAATACTTTAGACTCGATTCGGACCCAAAAACTTATCGTCACTTCCGAACCATAATTCTGAAGACAATGACTTGTCTTCATAGTTGTGCCAACTTTTCCTACTTTTGTTTATAATCAAACTGTGGTTATAAACATATTAAAAAAGTTTAAGTATAAACACATTTAAAAGTCCAATCAATAAATAAACATTAATTAAGTCCAGTGGAAAAAGTCCTCTATCCGTCTGAGCCAAGTGTCTGCCAATCGATTTGATATATAATATATCATATATTCCACAACTTATCCAACACTTTCTTTCTTCTATAAAGGGCTTCATCGAGACGTGTGTCGGTCTGGGCATGAGTTTGGGTCCGGCTATCGGCGGTGGCCTCTACGGAGTGGGCGGCTATGCGCTGCCCTTCTTCGTGTTGGGCGCTATCATGCTCATCAACATCCCACTCTGCCATTACATCATCCAACCCATCGACAGTATGCGACCCACATGACCACTATCATGCTAAACTCACTTTTATCTCCTGTGCGCAGTGATAACACCCATCGAGAAGGACGCAAACAACGGCTCGTACCTGAAACTGATAGCCGTTCCCCAGATCTTAGTGGTGGGCGCTATTGTGGTGTTGGTCTCGCAGACAATCAGTTTCCTCGACCCGACGGTTGAGCCTCACTTCCGGGCGCTGAACATAAGTCCCGAATACGTGTCCATTGTCTTCCTGCTGCTGTCGGCCACATACACGATATCCTCGCCCATAGTCGGCTGGTTCTCGGGCTACTTCGACAACAAGTTCCCGATCATGGCCCTGGGCATGGCACTCACCTGTGTGGGCCTCATGCTGTTGGGACCCTCATTCTTGATCCCACTCGAGCCCAGTCTCCTTCTGAGTGTGGCCTCAATGGCACTGATCGGCATCGCATATGCCGTCGCTTTCATCCCTACCTTCGAATCGATATTAGATATCGCTCTGTAAGTCAAAGTTTAGGCAACACTTGGAACCAATACTAATCATTGTCTTTCATCTAATCCTCAAATCCAGTGAAAAGGGCTTTTCTGATAGCATTTCCACTTATAGTATGGTTTCGGGACTTTGGAGTTCAATGTATTCGTTGGGGTAAGTGTTCTGATGTGAGCACAAGAGTGGTGTAACTCATGTCATGTCTTGTGGTGTGCAGTGAAGTGACCGGTCCGTCGCTCGGCGGATATCTTTCCGAGATCTTTGACTTTTCGATTGCCTCTACATTCATGGCTGCCTTTGCACTGGTCGGGGTAAGTGACCACTAGTCAATTGGCCGAGTTTATCGTGATGATAATACTCTTGTTTGTCTTATAGGCCATCATCGCCGGCATCACCTGTTTCTTCGTCGAATCAGACGACGAATCGTCTTCCGAGTCCTCTTCCGAGTCTTCGTCTGCCAGCGAAACCGATTACGAGCGGTCTGTGGGCTCGAAGAGCGCCAAATCCAGTGCAAGAACTTCCCGAAGAAGTTCATATTTTGATACGGAGTTCACTGAAAAGGAATTAGAAAGAGAGCCCCTTTTGAGGGACAACTACGCCACCATAACCAGCGCGAACTCACAGTACCTTTTGAACAACAATGGGATCATCAAAGACAAGGAAAAAGAACTGTTGTTCTCAGTGGCCAGTATTTAATGGTCACTATCACTATTATCTGGGTTACTATTGAGAGAGTATAGTATGTTGTCATTGCTTGTTGTTATCAATTGAAATGTTAACTCATTTTATTATTAAATTAATTATTTGTAAATAACTTCACGTTTTAAACACATTAAACAAATCATTTTTAAATACAATTATATGCAATATAAGACAATATTGACTGATCTTGGCCTTAAAAATTATCTCTTGCTTATGACATTGTGTGATCAGAGTATTTGAAGACCTATATGATCTGGATAAAAACTTGTTGATTGTTTTCTTTTCTTCGTCAGATGCAAGATCAGTTAATAAAACTGAACTTGTTGACTTGAATTTTATTTTCTTAAATTTATTTATGTTCTTTAGGCTAGTAGATTTTACTTTAAAGGAAATGGTTGTGTTCGAAATAGTTTTGAGCGAGTCATAAGATCTAGATTATATTGTGTGGGAATTGAGCTATCGTGTTTGATTGAAACTAACAATGGAAACTGATAATTACTTATTATTAATTAGCAAGATAGCAAAATTTCAGGACAATGTATTTAATGAAATATTCGTGGTACAAGTGATCAATTTGAATGACCGAGAAAAATGATCAAGTGCAAAAAAATTCAATGGACATATAAATAGTCACTAATTAAAGTGATAAATTATACATTAATTACCGTAATACCTCACATATAAGCTTGGTGCTTATATCCGAGGGAAGCCATTTTTCAGAATCTGCCACAAAATCGGGTCTTATAAACGAAGTTATAAGAACCAGGGCTTATAAAAGAGGTCGATACAAGCCAAGCTTGTGACGACCGCATATTCACCATGTTAATATCAATTTTTAGCCAATTAATAGGTTAATATCAATTCTTTATAAGAATTATGCCTGTAGGTATGCCTTATAGGGGATACCTCTGTACTTTATTTCGTACAAAGAACCTAACAAAGGTTCAAAATTAATATTTGAATAAGATGAAATATTCTGCAATTAACAATTTGAATATGACCAACATGATGCATATAGAATAGATTTAAAATACTATGGTGAAAATTTTTCGCATTAATATCATATGTAAAATAAGAATGTCGATTCCTTGCAAATGAAATGAGATAATTCAACACAAATTATTTATTCTTCAGAAAAATTTTACAGAACCTTGACTTATTTGGAAATTGACGCTTTCATAAAGAAAATTTATCATATTCACTTTCAATTCATTTCACTGTAGATAAAGACCCATACTTTTCCCACTTGATTTCATTACCACTTGGTTGTATATTTAAATATCAGAAGAGAAAAGTTTGGGT
>JAQGBE010000850.1:0-14253 GCA_034698225.1 Scheloribates latipes | reverse complement strand
AAGTTCACCAAAACCGGGAACCGATGACAACTTGGAGGCCGAGAGAGCTATTCATCTGCAGAGCAGGAAAGGCAAACAATTGACTCACAGAAGTGCTGTTCGATGTCGAACCCAATTTGGCATTAAATAGAGTCGTCTTTAAACCAAATCAAAACGATTGCAAACATTTGACAATAAGTTTATTCTTAGTTATAAATATGAAATTTGTTGTAAAAATTAATATTTCGTTTAAATCTTTCAAAACTTGATTAAAATCTGAATAAAGTATTGATAAGTATTGCCAAAGGAGTAGACAATTGTAATCACAAAACATATTAACAGTAAATAAATTAAATTAGATTTTCAACGAAGACATGAAAACTGCTTTAAAAGCTATAAATTTAGTATTGAATCAAAATTTGAGTTCAAACCCGATTTATATACAAATGAGTGGAACAACACATCCGATGTCTGGTCCGCTGACCAGTGGTCACAATCGTTCGCTCAGAGTCTCGCCCTCTTCGTCGTCGTCTTCGTCATCGAACGGACCCTTTCTGGCGATGAACGCATAGTTGGGCTCAGAGTCTGTTTGCTCGATACTAATCGACTTCTGCGTGAATCTGATCCTCTCATATCCAGGTTCTGACGAGACGTCACTCGTATTCCGACTGATCTCGAATCGATTCGAGTGCGGCGTCTTTTGCGGCACTCTTTTGATCACTTCATACTCGGCCTCAACCACTTCACTCAACTTCCGACTCGTCGTCGCTTTTTTGGCGATCACTTCGTAGTTGGGATCGAAGTCAGACTCGTCGTTACGGATGGCCTCATAGCCGGGATCGGCACTGAGTTCCGAATGTCCGTTCACTTCATTGGTGTCGACCGCAGCGCGAGACTTGTTGGCGGAACTGGTCTTCTTGTGAATCACTTCATAGCCGGGGTCATTGTCCAGATCGATCTCGTGGTGTCCGACGGGGCCGTAATCGAAATAGTCTTCGGCCACATTCCTCATATGCCAGTCGTTTGTATTTATCGATTGGTTGCCCGAAGAATACCTCCTTTGATGCGAACTAGCGTTAGGAACAGAATTGGTTGAGTCGTACAGAGATATGGTTCGTGCGCTTCGCGACTGGTTTGACTTGAGTGGGGGCGGCAGAGGAGGGGGTTGGTTGTGGTTGTGGTCGTGGCCGTGGTTGAGGCCCAGGCGGAGTGCGTCGGCCTCGACCTCAGACACACTCGAAGGTCTTTGGTTGACGTGAAGTGCACTCTCTTTTGGCATATTATGAACTTTTTGTACCTTCGCATACAAGTTGTCGAACTCGTTGTCTGAATCGGGAACGCAATGAATGGTTTGTCTGTTATATGACTTTTTGGTCTTCTTGTCAACAGATGAGTACAAATCTTTGAGATACTCTTTGCCTAAAAACGGATCACTACTGAAAGAGCCGTTTTCGAAGTGTATCGCTTGAGTTGGAGCAGAATTCCTATTAGTATTTGAAGAGATTGGGTGAACAGACGGCCTCTCAGATGCTATTTCCGATAGTTCTCGACTCTCCCTCTGATTTGTATTATTACTCAGGATATCTCCGATCTTCGAATAGGTCACTGAAGAGGCCGTCGATCCCGCGATCTCTTCATAAAAAGAGGAAACCCTTTCGTCTTCCACTTCATTGTAATGATGTTCAGAGTTAGCTCTTTCGGCCAACACTTTGGCCAATGGTTCGCGAACTGAGATAGTGTTGTATGAGATCTCAGTTCTGTTGGCGTTGTTTCGGCTCTCGTCGAGAGATGATTGAGAATATGTGTCGATATTTGAGTGATTGATCAGAAGGTTCGGAGGATTGCTGAGGAAAGGAAGAACTGGTTCGTCAATGGCTCTGGAAGTGGAAGGGTTTGATTGGATATAAGGCAGTTCAGTGTTGTCGACAATATATCTGTTTGTGGACACAATTGGTGGACTCAAATCTTCGTTGCCGTGATTGGGGTTTCTGATGGCAGGGCTGCAGAACTGAGGGTCGCAGTAGTCGTCGGTTTCATTTTCAGACGAGTCAATGACAACATTGTCTTTGATTCTGGCATAAGAGTGATGGAAATCATTATCCGAAACGGTGGGACACGTCATCACTCGATGAGTCGGTGGTGGCGGCGCTCTCGGCTTTGTTGGCCGACTCTTGTTGGACTTCACTTCCACTTTGAGCTGATCGTCGAGTGATTGGATCCGATCGCCAGACAAGTCGTACTCATCGATCGACAGGTGCTGTGAGTTGTCGAGCGATGGGATGTCCGGCAGTGCTCTCTGTGTGTGAGGTCGCAGATGATGGTCGACGTCATCAGTGACCATATGGTTGGTTCCATTATATCTGATCGCTTCCAACTGTGATGTCTGCAGATCTGAAGAGCGAATTGAGTTCAATGGCAACAAATTGTTGGCGTTATTGCTTCTGACGGTCTGTTTGGGCGCTTTGCGACAAATGCAGAGCACTATCGACGCGATCAGCGATACAGTCATCGAAACGGTGACCAAAGCCAGCATTAGGTCCGTCATCGCCGCCGATCACCGAAGTCATTGGCCATTTGGCACTGGGCTTAAGTAATGGTCACTTTGGCCGAAGTCGGGCTCATTTGGCGGTCAAGTGGTCGACATTTAAGTAATGCGTTAATCGATTAGACGTTTGTAATGCCATTAAGTAATCGTTATTTGAGACCTAATTCTGGTGTCAATTGAATTGAATCCATGTCTCGAATTAGATGTAAACAAACAGAAGAGTCACTCAAACCAGTGGGCTGTCACTTAAGGACGTCCACACAGTCTCAGGTCTTAACGGAGACCACTCTTCGTGGCTGTCATCACATCAATGGTTTATAATGTCGACACTTAGTCTGAAGACAGATCCGACACAATGACACTGCCGTTGATTTGTCTAACATATTGTGCAAAATGAGGACAATTGTGGTGATTGTGCTCAAGAAGTTGTGTCTTCAATGGGTGGGTGTGTTGTCCGAGTGACACATCGCGGTCGCGACGTCTCTTATGTCAGACCCATATTATTGTATACATATTTGTAAATTTTGAGATAATTTACAGTGAATTAAATACCGATTTAATGGATTTTAATTATTTAAATCAAATTAAAGTCATTTAATTACGATTTAAGTCAATAGAAATTTTGATGATTTGCTTGCATTCAAAGTAACCAAAATAGAGGTAACGTTTGACTGAATCTCTTTTCAATGAGTTTGCAGTCATTTTTGAACCAAATTATCTTAATTTCAGAGCCAATCAACACTTTAGCCATGGATTTGGACGTAATGGTCAATCAGCCGGTCGTTATTGACAACGGCTCGGGTATGGATGTGCTGGCGTATGCTTGATGGCAGTGGTCCGTATTGTCTGTCTCTGTCCAGGTGTGATCAAAGCCGGCTTCGCTGGCGATCAGATCCCGAAATGTATTTTCTCCAATCTGGTCGGCCGTCCCAAACATGTCCGGGTGATGGCCGGGGCTCTCGAGGGCGACACTTTCATCGGTATTGATAGCGCTATTGAATTGAGTGACTCAACTGAGCCTCCATTGGTTGATAGGGCGTCGCGCCGACGAACATCGAGGTCTTCTCACACTAAGATATCCCATGGAAAAGGGAATCGTCACCGACTGGAATGAGATGGAGAAGATTTGGCAATACATCTATTCTAAAGAACAGCTGCAGACATTCCCCGAAGAGCATCCGGTCCTACTTACAGGTGGCATATCTTTGTCTAAACTTTTGATAATTAATTTCATTCATTTTCACTGTATTTCACTCCAATCAAATCCTTTATTAATACGTTTATGTTATATATTTTGGAAGATTTTGTAATTAAACTAAACCCATTAATTTGCCCGAACAGAGGCTCCGTTAAACCCGCGTCGGAATCGTGAGAAATCGGCCGAAATCTTCTTCGAGACGTTCAACGTTCCGGCGCTCTTCATCTCAATGCAAGCCGTGCTCAGTCTGTACGCCACGGGTCGCACAACTGGTGTTGTCCTCGACTCAGGCGATGGCGTGACTCACGCGGTGCCCATCTATGAAGGCTTTGCACTTCCGCTCTCGATAGTCAGGTCAGACATCGCGGGACGGGATGTGACGCGATATTTGAAGCTCTTATTGAGAAAAGAGGGCTTAATATTCAACACTACGGCCGAGTTCGAAGTGGTTAAGAGTATAAAAGAGAAAATCTGTTACTTGACGTCCAACCCTCAGAGAGCGCTCGACGAACACTCGGCCAGCACTGGCGGCGACATTGAGAAGACGTCGTACGTATTGCCCGACGGCAGCAATGTTGACATCAGTGCCGGTCCGCGGATGAGAGCGCCAGAGATCCTCTTCCGACCGGATCTAATCGGTTACGAATTCGAAGGCGTTCACGAAGTGCTCGTCTATAGTATCCAAAAATCTGATTTAGATCTCAGAAAAGTGTTTTATCAAAATATTGTTCTGAGCGGCGGAAGCACTCTATTCAAGGGCTTCGGGGATAGACTGCTGAACGAAGTGAGAAAAATGGCGCCCAAAGACCTAAAGATCCGAATCAGCGCTCCTCAGGAGAGGCTATACTCGACTTGGATCGGGGGCTCTATTCTGGCCTCTTTGGACACATTCAAGCGGATGTGGGTCTCACGCAAAGAGTTTGACGAAGAGGGACAGCGAGCGGTCCACCGGAAGACGTTTTGAGTAACTTATTGGCAAAATTAGTCTTTACTAAAGTTAATTTAATTTTTAACGATTGGCTGACATTTGTATTAATTTAATTTTATATCAATAATACCGAGTTTTCACCGACCGGTCAATCATTTCATCGATTTCTAAATCTAATCTAATTTTTCGATTCAACTTTGAATTTAGTCACAGTTTTGGCAATTTTATTGAAAACTTGTGAATAAAACAGAGCATCACATCGAATGATCTGATCTTGTTACTATTGTTACTCTCTTGCTTTTGTCTGTCTGTCTCTAGTCTTGCCACTCGAGTCTAGACCTGCAAATGATAATGACTTCGGCCAAAGATTACCGAAAATCCTTATAGTGTTAGATATCGACAATCGATTGCTTGGCTATTCTTAGCCCCAAAAATATCTCGATGTAAGTGAAGAAAATTTATAGTTATGTTTGATCTGTAGTTCTGATAATTTTTTCTGACATTCGCCGCATTTCTATTCCAAACGGATCCGAAATTATTTTTTATTTTTCAGTATTCCGTCTGAAATCTGAGGAATCGAAAGGAAAATGATTTCGAGAGAAAAAGTTAATGTTTTTTCTTATCATTTTTGAGTGAATTCGACGGTTCGATGGCTTCCGAACAAATGTATCGCAATATAAATCATTTCAGCGATTCTTTATTTTATTTGTAATAATCATTTTTAATCGCTTCCACGTTATTAAAAGTCGATTCGCATCTGTCGGTTGTCATCGTTGGCAGTGAGACACCACTTCTGTCCGTCCGATGCAATTGTCCTCCAATTGGAGTCTAATAAATGATAACTCGGGATAAAAGGCAGTCGTTTCGTGATTTGAGTCCAACAATAGTAACCGAATTATTAAAAGTCAATACTGTGGCCCCTCTGCTGACCCCCGATCCACATGTTTGAAAGAGTTGTAGCCCTAGGATAGCAACTATCATAAAGAGAGTCAATGCAAGACATCTTTCATCCAGGATTGGGAATTATTAGTCGAGTCGAGTCGAGACGAGAAACACTCATAACACGAAATATCCAAAGTTTGTGACCTAAAGCGGTTTGACTTTCATTGCACTTAAAGTGGTTTTTTATTTATTGAATATGGATTTTATTAGACTCGAAAATTACATACACTTTTTCAATGCTTTTAGGAGCTGCTTGATCAATTCATGGCAATTTATATTCGCAAATGAAATTTCATCTTCCATTCCGTCCTTTTATCGAATATCGTCCGAAAGTCTTCTTAATATTGAATTTGAATTTATTAAAATTCATTTTGACCTAAAATTATTTGTTTTCTAGTGAAGAATAACTTATGTGTCGACAAATTGCATGATAAAACAGATTTGTCCACTCATTTCCTATGAAGAGTTTGCTCCTGAAATATAGCCAAAGAGAGTGTATTAATAAAAGTTTTAATGATGGCTCACATCTAACGAAAGCCAACGGCAGTCCAATTGTCGGCTGAAGGGACGGAGGGTTTGCCGAAAGTATCTCTTAATATGATATCATTTAAAATGTATACAAATCTAGCGATACTCTTATTGCTTGTTTATTTGTGAGCCCAGACCTCAGGGAAATCAGAAAAGTATTGTTTGAAAGTCCATTGAAAAAAGTGAATTTTAAGTGAAATCAATTGATCGAAAAGGACAGCAATGAAAGGCAATGAACGTCAGGAGACGACAAACGACAGGATCGCTCAGCACTCGAGCACTAGTCCTATGTTCTGATCGCTTGTGCGAACACAATATCGATGTATAGTTCGCTTGTTTTTGGACACAACGCTCGCAAATATAGAGTTTGAGATAAATTTGAAATTTAAATTCAAAGTTCATTGCTTTCGGTTCGCGATTGCAGTCGATTCCGATATTTCTCTCAAAGTAGTGCCGAATTGAGGCCACACTCCGAATAAATCAATGAAACAATTGATTTGAAAACTCTTTCGCATAATTCGATTTGAGACTTGTTTTCCATTCAATTATTAGATTATTTTTGGAGATAACTCTTAATTGAAATCATGGACGGCATCTAATTTGTTCGGCTCGGATGCCACCGAACCAGAGCGAGGCCGTGACCGGTGCCGGCACTCATCTCATTACGAGCAATGAGATGATGTCATGCCATGAGCCGGTCAATGGTCAAGTGTCGCTGCGCTGGTATGCGGGGCGAGCAGTGTGTGTATGCCGTTGTGGTGCCGGCACTGCTATTATCTAATGTCAACAGACTGTGCCCTAAGAAGTGGTCAAATCAGCGCAACTCTCGGATAATGTATTGTGTTTTTGGCGATTCAAAGGCAAAGCATTAGTAGTTCGCTATAAACGAGCGAATAAACGAAAATAGCTTTCATTCGCTTCAATACTGACGTTCACTGCAATTATTCTCACTGTTTATTGAATGAATGAATGACTCACTGAATCCAAAGCATCCAATGCTTTCATATAAACAGCTTTTGTTGGAAACGACGCTTTCGTTAAACTAAAAAACGGATGGAAAGTGAGTGCAGACCGAGAAGAGTGAGGACTGAGAAGTAGTGCTGTTCTGAGGAGTAGGCGATCGGATGAGGCCATTGATGCCAATGCGAGGCAACAGTCGGTCTCAAGCATTGTGTCCAGAGATGTCAATTAGACTCTTAGAGCTCGTCAGCCGACCATTGATCGCAACACCCTTTGGCTGTTGATTCGCAACTGTGTTTGCCGAGACACCAACTGACGAACTGACTTGTGTTGTGTTGTGTTGCTCAGTTAGGTTTGTACGGTCACTACCTTAATGCCATATCATGTAAATATTGAGACGAAACCAGAATTTCAAACAGTTTTCACCGAAATAATCGGAGACCGCTTTCTAACGCACAAACTTTTGTATTATTTTAATCAAATTAATTCACTAACAATTCAATGCATTCAAACGAATGGTCGGAATCACACTCCATGTGAAGTGAAATGCACTTCAATTTTGTCGATCGACTTCCCCGACTGAAAAGCGGTGGCCATCTCTGCCATTGTCCACAACTGTTCCCGCACTCCAATCAATAGCTGTGAAAGACATAAAACATACGGTCATTAAAATATAAGTTTAGAAGACAAATATAAAGTTTATAGTTGAGTCCCATTTAATTGGAGAGCCGACACGTTTTGCTGCAAATGGTGTTCCCATTGTGGCCATTGACGCGAAGCCAACCAATAGATAGACTCCATTAAGCATTCGATTATCTAATTATAAATTTGTCTCATATTTAATGCTTAATTGTGTCTCTCAGATAATGTTCTAACCGTTAACCGAAACAAATTAAAGGGCATTCTAATCAGTGAATGTGATTGTTGTGCGCAAAACAACGCAAAACATCCATCTTTGAGATTAGGAGAGATATCAGATCGAAACGATGTGATCGATTTGTTAAGTCCAAGAATGTGAGTGCATATCACATGTCGGAGACCTCTGTAGCCGTAAAATAGTGTCCACTGATGTGTAAGAAACTGATAGCGACAATAGGCTAACACAACGCGCGGATGAAAGTATAGAAAGTATAGAAAGTCCAACAAATATATAAAATTTATAGCAAAGGAATGTTGGCTTCAGTTGGGTTGGGGTTGGGGTCACTCCACCACTAAATAATACTCCGTTTCTTCGCTTTCGCTAAACTAATAGTTTGCGTCAAATTTATCCCATTTTTCAGTTGTTTGCAGAGAATAGCGAAGCCATCGATGCAAACATCCCGAGTGTAGTCGAAGTCGAGTCAATTCCAAGAGTCCTTTGGACGGACTGTTTCGGTGCCAATGAGTTTACACTAAATTATAGACCGAATTACAGCACAAGTCGTCGGTCGCCTCACTGCCCGCTCCCCTCCGATCCGCGGCTAATGCGTTGAGTTATGAAATTGAAGACAAATATAAAATTTTGAGAGTTTTTGGCCGATATTTCGCAAATTGTTTGATATATCGCGGCTTTAAATATGGCTTTTATTAAAAAATATATTTTTGATTTATTATTCAATGCAGTCATAAGTCATGAAATAAATGTCACGTTTCGGTCGACTTGTCGTTCATTCAAGGCATACACCGAACCAACAAATGGAGTCGTTTTAAGACAAATGTTTGGAATTTTTCAGACACTTTTCGTATGCGCTCTGAGACTGGAATTAATTGAATGTATTTTTTGTTTTGGCAAAAAGTTCTGAAATCAAATCAAAATCAAATCGGATGACAGATAACAGTCATTACAGCAGTTAAGAGCAGTTTATTAGCAAACATCGAGTGATTATACAAATTGTTCGGATGTATGGCTAACTCAACACACAATCGCTAACGTATTGCTTACAATGGCTTATGATTTAGAAACTTATTTACAAATACATTCTTATTATACAATATATTATGCAAAGAATTAAAATAATATTATTTAGAATACATTTTAAATGTATAATCGATAGAATCAGTCGTACAGTCACTCCAAACCGATAACAGATCTTATGATTTATGCACTAAAGCCTAGTCTAAAGTCAAACAAATATCATTAATATCTACATAATGAACAATGTTGTCGAGTGTTGTCGAGCACATTCATTAGCGCAATCAATTGTCGCATTTTACAAGGGCAATATTTTAGATGTAAGTAAACAAGATAACATTTGCATCCGTATAATTGGAGAATATGTATTCCAACCAATCACCTCCAATTATCTTGTTCATTTCTCAGTTACAATCGAAATATTCGTCAGCTATTCGTCTGCCAATGCAGTGGAGTTAGCTGACCAATAGACCATGCTCGTCTATATAACACTATTTACAGTTTTGTATGAAAAATAGCGTAAAAATTGTAAATCTTCTTTAGTTTATGCGAGTCTTTGGCCATTCAACCGATCTCTGCGACCAAACAGTAAAATATGACGAACTGAACGACCATTAGAGCGGACTTTGTGTAACAGATTTTCGGCGAAGTGGCTGTAAGTGAAGACCAGTATTATTGGATTGGATTGAATTACCCTAATCTCCAAATTTACCCTAAGTTTCACCTATTATAACGTTTTGCACGTATAACGCGCACTTCGAGCAAATTTGATTATCTATGTAAATATGATGAAATGGGTAAATAATGATTTCTCTCATTAGACTTGATGTCTATAGGAAAATATCAAAAGTTTGATTAAAATTGAATGAAAATTTTAGAAAAAAAGTCGGACAATAAAATAGTCTAGATAAAAATAGGTCTAGACAAGAAATAATAAAAATATGAAACATCAGGCTATCACGATTTTTAAGGAAAAGTCCTCAAAAATAACTATACCCTACCACTTTTCTCTTCATTTTTATTAGACAAATTTTTCACAAATTGGCTCAAAAACACGTATAACGCGCGCCTTATAGGTGAAAACTTAGGGTAATTACTAATTACAAATTTTCCAAAATTTCATGTTTAATGCCAACTAAGCAAACATGTAATCACTTGCGGTATGGGGTGCACAGCGACAGAGCCAAGCGTTCTGATCGTCGCCAAGCGAAGTGTGAGCACCTTGCTCAGTTTGCTCAGTTTGGTAGCGCTCTCGCTATCATCTAAACCTGGTTTCTCTCGGAATAAGTAACGCATTGACGGCTAACGAAAGCAATGAATGCCATTCACAGACTCAGTGTTTTGGCTTCACATTAGACACTCAGTGCTCATCTCTGGATCAGAAATCCCTTGAATACATAATTGGAAGACTACTTTACTCAGATTAGACAATATTAGTCGCGGTATTAGTAAATAAATTAGTTTGAAATTAAATGCATTAAAGTATGAATTTTGTTTGCTTTGCTCGCATAAGCATTAAATGTTGTTTTCGTTAATACCTTTATTTGATTTATTAGAATAATATTCTTCTTCCGAATTATCTGCAAAAGAAAACATTGGTTTTAATTAATTAGATCTGACGTTCGTCTCGATTGACAAATAGGGGACCGAAAAGCCAAATGCGAACAATGGCTTCACTTCACTAACACTACTGTTATTCGATGCAAATTTTAATCATGAATTCATAATATTTACCGTTACTTTCCTTTGTGTTCTTGCTTTGCTTCACTTGGTCTGCAGAGTGTGCAAGAAAGACAAAAATAAGAGCCTTGGTTAATTTTAAGTGCAATCATCGCATGCCTCGCACAACACGACTGCAATTCTCGTCGTCTCTCTGTTAATACAATTCTTCAAAAAAAAGTGTTTATAAAAATAAAATCGTAATAAATATTGCAAACGCTTTGCAAAAAAAAGTAATTCAAAGCAAAGTTTCATTTAAGCGAAAAAATATCGTTTAAATGTGTGAACTGAATATGTGAACAAAAAAAATAGCCGAGAATTCCAAACCCAAAAAATGGAATCCTTTCGAAGGATTGAGAAAAACAAATATTGTTTTGAGACATTGGAGTAAACAACAGTTTCGGTGAATGCAAGCAAGAAATGGATTTCAGGAGTTTTAGGTCATTTCGGTAGTGAATGGTTTGATCATTTGATCATGATGAATTTTATTGGCTCGGATTTGCCGACCGGTTTATTAATGGCCATCGAAATAAACCGGGATTTTAGTGGGGATTAAAATGGAAAGTGAATTATGTTTGACTCGTTTGGCAGATCGGTGTGACCTGGCGTTGAAGGCACCAAGATCACAGCACCATTGGCCCCATTAGCACCAAGATCACAGTCAGTCAGAGCACAGTCTGATCACTTTGAGACCACCGTTAGAGCTCACATGTGAGCCATCAAAGCACAGCTTCAACTCATTGTACACATTATCGGGCATTCGTTCGCCAGATCTGAGCGAATATTCTCAGACAATAAGATTCTTATAAATAATTAATTTTAAGGTTTCATTTCAACGGAATTAATGGTTGAACTAAAAGCTGGAAATTATTGGAGAGAATAGTTTTCGGGGATAATAGTCGACATTTGAGTGCATTTTGTATGAGAAGTGCAAAAATGCATACTTTTTCGTGCATTCAATTCAAACAATTGGCGACAAAAATGCATTAGAAATGCATTCCTTTAATACTTGCCGTTCAGACTCTGGATTCTGGCGGTCGACGGCTCTTTCGAGTCCGTGTAGTGAACCTCTGCAATGACAACGAGGTATGTGACTGATTGCAAGGTATGACTGACCAGATAGAACTGGTGTAGAACTGACCGTATAGTCTGATGGAGCCTTGGGTCGATCCCAAGCTATTTTTGGCGAAACAGCGATATGTGCCTCAAATTAATGAAAACATAATTGTGTTGTTAAAGCGGTCGAAAGCAAAGTCAGCCAATTATACCGAAGTCGGAGCGCTCGACGCTTTTGATCGTTAGCTTCATATGAACTTTATATCCCTTCTCAGAGTTGGATGTTTTGAACTTATCGTTGGACACAATCATATAATTATCGTCTTTTGTCCAGTAATTTAGAGATAAGGGAAACGCTTCGGTATTGCAGTCGAGCGTCACTTCACTGCCGAGCGATGCGCCGATTAATTGATTGGGAATCCAAATCATTGGAGGGACTGAAACCAAAATTAGCTCACTTTAGCCAAGACTCTAAATTACATTCAACTGTGCGAGAGTTACACCGATGCTCACTGCCCAAGCAATCGCCAGATCAGAGCCATTTGCCGACCATAAGTCTTGTCATTAGCTCAACACTGGCAATGAGCGAGGCAGTGAACAACTGTGAGCCACCAGTGTGGACCACCAGTGTGAATTACACTGTGAACTAGCTCATATCATGTCCGACAGCACTTACAATCGACGTGCAGTACAATACGTCTGGAGACTGACGGCGGGACACCTGAACGGACACAAAGATAACAAATAATAGATGAAATGAAATGATAAATGATTAACAATAATATATTTGTCAGATGTGTCGGACATATCGGACATACCGTTCTGAGCGATGCACAGATAGGCGGCCATATGAAGACGACTCACTTTACTAATGGTCAGCTCTTCACCGTCTAATGTGGTTTCTGTTGGAGGATAATAATAATGGGCTCAGACTTGTGAGCGCTGTAAGTGTTGTCCTAATCTAATTGTCACTCTTACCCGGCTCTATGCGGTGCAGTTTATTCTCCTGCCAATTGCCGTAGTCTAAGGGCTGGTTGTCCTCCCTTCGCCAGGTGAGTCTACGCCACGTGATAGCCATACATAGTATGTGATCATAATTAATATTAATGGACAACCAGTGGTCGGCAGATGATTACCGCGGCGCCGGATATCCACTGGCTTTGCACCTGAGAGTGAAGTTGGAGTTCTCGCGGACGTGACTGTCAATACTGGTCTCGTTGTTTATGAAATCGGGAGGAACTGAACGGAGCGAAGCATTTGATGAATCACTTTAGCGAATAATTTTTAAATACAAAACCGGATTCGGTTTTCATCGATCGGATGCGAGACTCACTTAAAATGTGTGTCAATCGAGTGATCGATAAAAATAGAGATTCACTTAAGAAAAAGTGGGCAAAAGATGACGAAAAGATGTGATTAATTGGTTTTTAATAAATAAAATGCACGAAAATGTATGCAAAGTCGCAGTGCCTATGAATAAGTTAAGGCAATTGATCTCAACTTTTGGGCTCAACTTAATTAAATGAAATAGTTTTTCGTTTTTCGAGACAAATATCTTTCGGAGCGAAACATTAGTCAAACGAATGGTTCAATTATTTAGAAAAGTTCAATCAATTAATTGCTTAAACGGCAAAACGCAAAAAATATTATCTCTTTTGGCTTCGATGGCAGACATTATTCACTTCGATGTCAGCCTTTCCATTGTCTTTACGCGCAGATGAATGCCGACTAACCGTAGCTCTGGTGTTGAGCAGAGCCCAGCATAACCATCACAACCGGCATAACCAGCATAACCACGATAATAATGCCCGTAATAAATGGCATCCATTGGTAAAGAATGACATTTTAATTCTTTAATAAAGAAATGGCATAACGTTTGGTCGCAATCGCTTTGATATGCTCTGAGTTATTGTTCAATCGGTTTAATGGCCGCAAATGGCCGGCACTGGCGGCCAGACTCACCCGTCACATCCAAATAGCCGGTCTGACTCTTCATTGGCATCGTATTTATTTGACACATGTATCCTGCAACAATACCACAACAATATTAATTGACCAATTCTAGCCTTAATTACTTTTGGTAACAATATTTCCAAAACTGCTTCACAAACTGCATCGCAATCTAACACAACTAGTTATCACAAGCCATCGCAAGCCATCACAAGCCATCAAAAAGCATCATGGTGATTAATCATGCGATAATTGGTGGCGTGAAAGCCACCAAATTATTGAATATTATAATGTGATAATGGAAACTAAGCTGAGCTCAAGTCAACTTCAAATGTGATGTAATGACCAAATTAAGGTCTGGCAGTCAGTCGTCGCTCCGACCGACAGAGCCAACTGAGGCCGAGTGCGGCAGTCGTGCCCTCGGGATTCATCATCGCCTCTCCAGTTTTGCATAACTCATCTAATAGTTGAAAAATTATTACTCCATTATAGTTATGAAATATTCTTCCATTCATCCATTGAGGACACAGAACTCAAAATGCATGTAAAGTAAAGTA
>JAQGBE010000849.1:0-14268 GCA_034698225.1 Scheloribates latipes | reverse complement strand
CCCGACTCAAGTGGCGGCTGATCCATAATGTGCCGGAACATTGGAAGCAGAAAGGCTAGGGTTTTGCCCGAACCTGTTTTGGCGATTCCGATCACATCGCGTCCCGACATAATCGCTGGAACGGCCTGACATTGAATGGGAGTCGGCTTCTCATAGTTGTTCTTCTTGAGGACGTCCAGCACCTTCTTACTGACGCCGCACTGCGCCCACGTCTTCACTGGTTTGGGACAACCCTTTCCTTTAGCTTTGATGCCTTCCATTTCAGTCCTATATGCCTCCACTTCTTCGTTAGTCATTTTGGTCAACTCTGGCACTTCTATGTAGAAGTTCTTTCTGAACGGCTGATACGTGATGTCATCCATGGTGACGGTCATCACCTTCTTTAGTTTGGCCTTATTCTGAAGACTGTCCATCGCTTTATCCAACTCGTCATCGCCGGCATCGTCTTCGGAGGAGTACTCCAACGCGTCTTGATTTTGTTCGATCAGTTCTCCCTTGTCTTGTTTGACATGCTGTTTGGCGATTCCCACCATAACAGTCACTTTGTTGTCCTTCTGGTCCTGTCTCACAGTCTTTGATCGTGTCTTCTTCACCTCTTCCTGTATTCCCCTCATATATGCATCCAAAGGATCGATGTCTTCTTCTTCTACTTCTGCCTCTTCTTTCTTCACTTCTGGCGGAGGCTTAACCTCTTCTTTAACCTCTTTCTTCTTCTTGATCTCCACCTTAAGAGCCTCCTCTTCAGGTTCAACCACTCTTTTGGGCGGCGGTTGATTCGTCTCTTCGTCGTCTTCCAAATCCATCGGTTCGTCTCTTAGTATATAGTCATCTTCGTCTTCATTTTCATCTTCCAAAGTCCACGTCTTCTTAACTTCTTCATTGTTCTCTTCCGTAGTGGTCTGTTCGGCGGTCACCTCACTGTCGGAATTAAGCATTTTCTGCTTCTGTCGCCACTTCTCCACTCTTTCTCTCCTCTCTTGCATAAGAACCTCGAGTTTCTTCTGCTGTTCGTCTTTGTCAAAGTTCTCGTAATTCACTTCACCGCCGATGATGTCCTCCACTTTGCGTCTATCTTCACGTTTTTTGTCCGATCGCTCCGACTTTCTTGAGCTGCGCTCTGAGTCCCGATCTCTGTCTCTGTCCCGACGGCTCTCGCGGGGACTTCTCGACCGCCGTCTCCGCGGACTTCGGGAACGCGAGCGACGTCTTCGATCGCGGTCGCGGTCCCTATCAGATCGATCCCATCGGCCCATCGCTGGTCAGTCTGTGGTCAGTGCCGACACTAATCACAATCCGGTCACCGATTGTTTCAACGTTTCGGTGTGACAACAATCTGCGGTTCGTACGAGTAATACGTGTGGCTGAAGATGTTTGGTGGCAATTAGTGGTCAATCCATTGTGATATCTGCAAGAATATCATCATTGAGTTATGTATAATCACAGATGAAGATAATTTATGATTGAGATAACGATTTTGCGAGTCATTATCGCCCGAAACGGCCACTCAATCCATGGCGTAATTGCTGTTTATGGCGAAGTGTCAAAAATGTCAAAAGCGATTGCATTATCTGTTTGTAAACAAATGGTATTTAAATTAAATCCACCACTTCTTGGACTGACTGAAGATGAGAGACAGACATAAGAGACTGACCTAAGCGACAATGAATATCATGAAAAGACTTGTGTCTCAGACGACCAGAGATGAGAGTCAGACAGCGATGTCTTCGTCTGAGACATCGCTGGCGTTATCTCATTTGAACAAATTGTTTGCTGACATCAAAGCCAATGCACCGCAAATCGGGTCTTCACAGCAGACCAATGAGGTCTACGAACTCAAGATTTACAACATTTTGCCGCTCTTTTGCAAAGTATGTCTTCTTCTGGACCAGTGATCACTCGTCGCTCACACAAATCTAATGATTGTCTTTCAGGTGTTCGGTGCAGTCTCGCAGACCTCGGGAACCGCTGGCGACATGTTCGACAAGTTTTGTGATCTGACCACATTCACTCAGATGGTCTCCCGACTGATGGTCACTGAGATCAGGCGCAGAGCCTCATCCAAGACAACAGAGAACGCCTCTCAAGCCATCGTCGAGTTCTTAGAGATTACGCCAACTCTGGAGTCGCCGTCGGAGAGGAAGGGATGGGCTCTGCTCTCGACCCTCAATCTCCTGGTCTGTTCCAACTCTGCGCCTCTCATAACGATTATGACATCAAACTCTTTGACCTCCACTCTTGTCAAATGTCTTTATCTATTCTTCGACTTACCGCCACTCAATGAAAACCAACCATTGAGTGGGAGCCACACCGCCGATGAACTGACGCCATTGCAGAGAAGACAACTCTTGCAGAAAGTATTCTCTCAGCTGTTGATGCGATTGTGTTCATCGCATTCGGCACTCATAGAGCTGACCAGAAAAGACGATTTGATGCTTCTGTTCAATGCCATCACTTCTTGGTGTCCTAAACACAACTCTTTGTGGCGAAAAACCGCTTCTGATGTCATCCTAACAATGGCCAAGACTAACAACATTGACAGCGATTACCTTCAGAAGAAGACTTGCATTTCGATATTTGTGGAGAATATGCAGCGAATGCTTGAGTTGGGAACCACCGGAACCACTGATATCATTGAAATGCTCAACACTTTAATGAACTTCTTCTCGGAAATGATGGCCAATAACAACAACTCTTCGGCCAATCTTCTGTTGGACGACTTCAAGAACAGTTATGGATATAATTTTCTGATCGATTTCTGTCTCAAATTGGAGTCGATTCCCGAAGAGTCGGATTCACTCAAAAGACTGGTCTCATTGGTGATGCACTTCACGAAAGTGGGCGCTCGCGACCTGAAGCCCAGACCGCTGTCAGTGAATCACTTGTTCATTATGGAGGACTTCTCGATGCCGCGACCCACCACCAGGAATGCCATCAAGAATCTGAACGCTTTCAATGTGTTGCAAACCGTTTGGACCCGATCTAAGTCAGCCCCGACGCAGGACCTGCTGTTGGACGCGATGCTTATCCTCTACCGCGAAGACAGAGCCAACTATTTCATACTCGACTCGCAAAACACTTTAAGTCAATTCGCAGAGAAACTTCAGTTCCGAGCGGTGGAGATCCAGGTATTGTCTTCTTGTTTTTGGCCACCAATTAAGATCGCTTCGTTTTATAGGAAAAATTCTTCACCTTGCTCGAGTTCGTGGTGTTCGAGCTGCGTTACGTGCCATGCAAGGAGCTGATCAGTGTCTCTCTAATCATCAAATCCAAACAGTAATGTCTATTATCTGATTGATTGACACAATGTCTGAGCCCTTCCTCTCTGTCCGCAGTTCAGTACAAAGCAGCACAATATGTCTCAACTCTTTGCTATCGATTCTCAAATTCAATGCCATATTCCTCGATGTCTACCGCGAAGTCGGTTTACTCGACATAATCTGTTCGCTCCTCATATACTACTCTCAAACGGATGACTCTAACTGCGAGTCACTCCTGGATCTGGTGGCCGACAATGTCTTTCACATGCTTTTGGGACCAAACAACCAGAACTGCCAACTGTTCAACGAGTGCGGGGCCGCCAAACACACGTTCGGCTTTCTGTCGAACGCCAAGTGCTCGAAGAAGCTGAGGAAGAAGGCGTTCAACATTATCCAGCAGCTGATCCTGTCCAACAGCGGTGAAGAGCACCTGGCCAACTTGCTGGCGATGATGCACAGGGAGACCGACATCACCACAAACCTGAACCTCAAGTCGTCAATACTCAAATCACTTCTGGTGGTCCTCCGAGAGAACCATCGCGTGAGAGCCATATTCAGAAAAGTGGGCGGATTTGTGTACGTGATGTCAGTTCTCGTCCATATGGAGGGCTGTCTCAATGGCTCGGCAGAGGTCTGGAACGACGTCGAGCCCAAGAAGATATGGAATCTGTTGCGGTGTGTGTTCGCCGCACTCACAACAGCCATGCGCTACGAGCCGGCAAACGCCCGCTTCTTCGCACAAGAGATTTGCGCTTCCAGTCTAACCGATTCGATTCGACTTCTCGGATGTTTCATCAATGAAAACGAAATGACTGACTCTTCGCCATCTGATGAAAGCGAGTACTCAAACATATTCCACTACTCTATCAATGACTTACCGCCGAAGAAGAAGATGACTCGTTCCGAGTCGGCATGTCTTCTGATGAGATTACTTTACGACATGGCTCTCGACATATCTGACAAGTGCTCGACGACCCCACCGGTCACACAGAAAGTCCCGCCCAACGTCCAGTCCCTGCCCGGCCAGGGCCCCAAGAGGCCGCCCCACCTCGCTCTTCTGCCCGCACCCACCGATCCGCCGCTTATTGTCCACTCGTCTGTTCTCATATCAATGTTTCAATTGGTTCCCTCTATTCCGGACCAGTCTCTAAGAACTTATTTGATGGAAGTGTTGCGCTCTCTTCTGAAGTCAGAGCGCAACCAACAGGTGATGTGCGAGATTGGACTCGTCAATGAGATTCTGATGGACCGCTACACCGAAGCGCTGCTCAATGAGAGTCATTCGTTGCATAGTTCGGCTCAATATATAATTGAAAGGCTGTCCGCACAGCACATCCAACCAAAAGAACTCAGGTATAGAGACCAGTCATCGTAGTGTTGTTTGGCAATTAGTGTTGGGCTGCTTTTCAGAGGTTGAAATTTCAATGAAATTTCATCGACGAGATTAGCGTTTCAGAGAAAATTTCAGTTAAAAGCAAAATGTGGTGAAATTTCCGTGAAATATGTCACTTTTAGACACCGAACTAAGGCTGGACTTTTCCGATTGCATAATCGGGGAATGAAATGATAATTAGTGCGATGCAAATGATAGATCTAATTGATAGTGCTAATTGATTCGCTAATCACCTAATAATCGACGAATCTTGTGCTTGGTTACAATTAATCTGTCCTAATGATGATTAACCTAGCTCTGACCATTTTTGATCAGGGATAGCCAAGAGGCATTACTAATGCCGCAATGCGGTGATCGAACCCTATTAAAAATCGAATTTGCTAGTTGATGAAAGTGATCTTATACGCAAGCTGCTCCAGTAGATCAGTGAATAGTGTGCTTGGAAAGTGATCACCACGTTGTGAGTTCGATCCCACATCCTAAATATGTTGTTATCATGCTATTTTTCTGCTAAAATAGCAACAAATGATCTGATAGGTCATGAGCAGCATCTTTGTTACCTTTGTTTGCGTTTATTTTATCTATATAATATATGGAAAAAGGTTAAATTTATTAAGCAGGCTTGTAAAGTGCCAAAAACCAAATTTCAAAAGCAAAATGAAAAGTCGTGAAATTGCCCCGTGTCATGCTATTGGCGATTCATTACTTGTCTTCTTCTTGCAGGACATTCCTCCGGTTGGGTCAACCGCTAAACTGTATTGCATTCGATGAGCTCAACGGCGGTCGGCCTAAAAACCAGCGCAACGGCGGTCCCATCGCTCTGACTCGCATCAAAACCATTGTCTCAATGGCCACACCTAAAGACGGAACTGTTCATCACTTACTTCAGCCGCCATTCGTTGAATTTGATATGAATCAGGAGGGCTTCTCTTCGCTGTTCCTGCCATCGATCGCTCCGATAAGTCTGAGCAGCGGTTCCGGTCCGACAAACCTCTTGACTGGAGCCATAGTTGGCAACTCAGATGTGCCGGTCAGCGTCAATGGCGGCATCGGAACGGGTGAACGCGCTTTCCCTCCGCAGTCAGGCTTCACATACTCGACGTGGATCTGTGTGGAGAAGTTTTCGTCGTCTTCTAGTGATGAGTCGCATAACGTCAGACTACTCACCATTTATAGAGCCGCACAATCGGGCCAAGAGTTCGCGTGCTTTCAGTTGCAAATTGCCGCCAGAGATAAGGCTCTTCTGATCTCGACTCAAGAGATAGCCATCTTCGGTGAGAACGAAATCGGTTCGTCCGGATTCCCTCATTCCTTCGATGCCGACCATCACCTGAGAGTGTGGTCACCGGAACTTATACAAGAAGGCCAATGGCATCACATCGCAGTTGTTCTCAACCGCGCGCTTCTCAAGAATTCTACGGTCAGTGTCTTCATCGACGGTCAGGTGATAGCCAACCAGAAACTGCATTACCTGTCGTCACTGGTCGGCGGTATTTCCGGAATATCCAATGCGAGCCCTCTTTATGTCAATGGATTCATCGGAACTCCGCCGCAATGGCGCAAACAGTCGCGTCTGGTCTGGAAGCAGGGCCCGTGTCATCTGATCGAAGAGCCACTCAACGCCGCGTTCGTCTCTTACATCCACTCTTTGGGTCCCAACTATATCGGGAGTCTTCAGGGCGTCACTCACTCACAAGCTCTCCAGCAAATACAGCAACAGATCTCAGAAGACAGAGTGATATTTGGTCTCAACTCGAGGGCCACTTCAGCCATGACTTTGGCCAAAATGAGAAGAGTTTACTCGCGCTTTGATTGCCGCCAGATATCTAAACTGCTGGGCATATCGACCCACGAGAACGCCACTCCCATCTATGTCCTGCACAACTCCGCCGGACATCTGTGCGGACCAAGTCGTTCGTTGGGCGGTATTCTCATCGGAAACATCGGCGCCCGTTGTTTTGTGCCCAAACCGATTGCGGTCACTGTGAGCGATGTGGGCGGCGCTACACTGCTCTTGGGACTGATCGCCAACTCTCAAGACGTGGAGTCACTGTACGCGTCAGTCAAGGCATTGGTTTGCGTGATTCGGACCAACCGTGAGCTCCAGATGGAGATGGAGCGGATCAACGGCTACCAGACACTGGCGATGTTGCTCAGGAAGAAACGCAATTTGCTTAACTCGCATGTACTCCATCTGACACTCACTCTGGTGGGCACTCTCGATGTCAACCGATCCAATGACAACACAATGGAAGTGCAAAGGATCGGCGCCTTCAAAGACCTGTTGGCCGATCAGTTGGATCTCTGGGCTCAGAACGAGTTACTGAAATCACTTTTGGAGCACTTGAATGAACTGCTCTTAGAGTCGAGTCATTACGTGGAGAACAAAGTGAATAATCTGAAGACACTGCGAGACATGTCTCTTCTGCCCAAACTGCTGAACCTGACCCGAGAGATACGAGTGACCGACACGAAGATACTGTCACTCATCTTCAGCATCACTTATCGACTGCTCAACCAAACGCCACGTCATTCAGATATCTTATACTTCGGCCAATTCATTGCGTCACTGATCCCGATCACCAATGAGGACAAGTCGGATGACGTGATTGAGCTGAGAAATTCACTGCTGAAGATCGTTCTTCAGCTGATGACACGCAACTCGCAGCCAGCCATAAACCAGGCCATCCAAGAGGAGTTGTCCCGGATTTTAGGTTTCGATTGGTTCATGCTATTCCTGCAAAGTTCTCTGCACAAGGAAACAGTGACCATAGGTCTGGTCAATCTGATGGTCATCATATCGAACTCGAGTCTCTATCCCAAGTTCAAAGACGGCACTTCCAACGGCGGTTGGCTCAAAGACACAGAAGCGGTCCTCGAGAGCCGATTCGGTGTTCAACTCTTGGGATTCAATGTGAATCCGTCGAACTCGAGTTCAATGCAGTCGATTCTAACCTCGCGCACCACCGGCATGAAGATGATCAGAAACGACTTGCTCACCATTCCTGGCTTTCTCTATCTCAATTGGCTGATGGCCAGTCACGTGCAACAGCCCAAGATATATCTGGTGCTCTTCCAAGCTCTGATGGGCTATTATCAGAATCTGTCGGCACAGGTCTTGGAATCAATCGAAAGCTTCGAGACTTTAAGTCTGGACAACCTCTGGAAGTGTTTGTTCGGCGAAAGCAACAGACGATTCCTTCGCTCGGGTGGTCTCTTCTGTCGCGATCTGTCGATAACAATACTGGCGATGATTCACACTCTGATATGGGATACCGACGACCACTTCACTGACTTCCCGACCATTTTGATTCAGTTCATCACTTATTTGAATCACAACAGAAAAGAGTTCCAAACGTTCTGTCAATCAAACACTGAGTTCATTACAGCCCTCTGTCAGACCATTACCGCCGAAGAGAGCGACCAAAACGCTAACAAACTCTGCGAAACCAAGGAGTCGGTGCTGACCACACATTCGGCGAAGAAGCACGTGATGGACTTCATTCGACATATCATAGTCAACTTGCTCGGCGGTCCCAACAATGCCGTTCGGCCCATCCCCGTCATCGAGCAATTCCTCGAAGGCTTCTCGACCTGCAAACTAGCGCAGACAGAGCTGATCGCCTCACTTCTGGAGCACATGACCAGTCTGAGTGAGGTAATCAGTCATCAGTACGACTCTTCGGCCAGCGCTCAACACCAGCAACAGTTGGCCTCATCTAATACAGTGGTCTTCATATCACTAGTTGTAGACAAACTATGGCAGGACTGCTATCTAAGAGACCGCAAAGAAATTCTCGATTCAGAGCTTAAACTCCTGACTCGTCTGAATCTGAGTCCGCCCGCAGTCTCGGGCAAAGGCGCGGCCAAGTCTTCCTCACCCGTCACAGAACTCAATCTGCTTTACAAGTCACTCAACAGAACAGTGCTATATCTCTTGTCCCGTCCTCTCGAGTCCATATCCGATCGCATTCTTATGCTAGAAGTGCTGCAAAGAATTCACACCAACCGACAGCTCATAATCATCTCTCCGTGCAATACAGACTCGGAGTTCTTCGTCTGTCTCACCTATTGCTTACTCCAGCTGATCGATGAGGCCAAGATCAGTCTGTCGGCCAAATCGCGCACCACTTGGCATGTGTCCGATCCTTCGGGCGCTATGCCTGACACAGACGAGGGCGCGCTTCTCATTGCTTCGGTGGCCAGAAAAATATGGGATGAAATATATCTATCGAAAAGACAGCTCTTAGAAGAGAGCCTTAAAATAAATTTGGCGCCAAATACACCGGCCTTTGGTCTGACCTCAATCACACCCGAGATATCTTCATTCAGGGACACACTCTATGAGCCGACACTCAAAGTTTGGGCCAATTATATCGAATACGAACAGCAGAGACAAAGACGGAGAGCCGCCGGCGCCTCATCTTTGGAGTCGCCATCTGTTTCCAGTCCGACGGCTATCTTCTCAGAAAAGTTGGCCAATATCAACAAGTTCAATAATCTGGTCTCTAAGTCATCAGGACTGCTGTCCAAAGTGGTGGGCGGAACCACCGGTGTTGTCACTGGAGTGGTCAACACTGCGGTCAGCGTTGGCGCCGCCGCTCGCAAAGAGGCGTTCCGTAACTCGTTCTCCGACTCCATGAATCAGGGATCTAATCAGCCGTGGGTTCTGATGACCAGAAAGGAAGTGTTCGAATGGACGGGTATTCACCTCTCGATCATCAATGACTTTATAGACTTACAACTGAAGCAGAAATCGCAGTCAGACTTCCATCTCATGAAATACGTTTACGACGATTGGGTCGCCTCTGAGTATGAATTGTTGGTCAGAGAGCGCGCCATTTGGGGACCCGATTACGGGTCAAAGTGTTTGGACAAGTGGAAGCTCGATATGACTGAAGGTCCGCATCGGATGCGGAAGAAAGTGATCCGAAATGACTTGTTTTACATCCACTATCCGTATCGGCCAGAGTTCGATATAACTGAAGGCAAAACTCTTAAATTCAAACATCCGATTAGTTTGGACTCAAAAGAATATCACAAACGGTTTCGTTCGGAAAATACTACTCTTATGGACGAACAGTTGGCTGACGACTCACCGGCGCCGTCACCCCTGCCGGCCAACACTGAGACCGCCTTTCAAGGCATCAAAACCACATCACTCTTGCCATCGAAGTCGTCGTCTGATAATGAAGAGCAAGACTTCCAAGATGGTCAGGACAAGGAGGACAAAGATGTGGACACTTCTGGGTTCGTCGATATAAGCAGTGAAATGGCGCGCCACGACTCGACGGCCACCGACCGCTTCGAACAGGTGGAGATGCAGACTGTGCTCAGACTGCTCGAGGAGGGCGAACGCATATCTCACATGTTCAGAGTGGCCCGCATTCAGGGTCTGGACACCTATGAGGGTCTGCTTCTGTTCGGAAAGGAACACTTCTACCTCATCGACGGCTTCACTCTACTCAAGACGCGCGAGATCCGCGACATCGACTCATTGCCCGCCAAGTAATCGATTGTCCTATCATTCAGACACTAATGTTTCTCCTTTGACAGTATGCACGACCCGATAGTTCCGAGCTCTTCGCCGCGAAGCAGTTTCTCCGGCGGAAGCAAACATAGAACCACAAAGAAGACGTGCAGTAAATTCGCGTACGAAGACATCAAAGAAGTTCATAAACGGCGATATCTTCTGCAACCAATCGCTTTGGAAGTGTTTTCGCTCGACGGCCGCAACTCTTTGATTGTGTTTCCGCGAAAGATCCGAAACAAAGTGTACGGACGGTTCATGTCTGTGGCCACGTATATCACGGACAACGCTCAGGACTCGCTTATGGGGCAGAAGAGGAACGCCAACGTCGAGACCGCAGGCATTCTCAGTAATCTGATCGGAGAGACGTCTGTAACGCAGAGATGGGTCGTAAGTATTCACATCTGTGAAGACACCTCTGGTTCTAAAATCTGTTCATTTGTCCAAAAGAGGGGCGAAATATCAAACTTTCAATACTTAATGAATTTGAATACATTGGCCGGTCGTTCGTACAATGATTTGATGCAATACCCGGTGTTTCCCTGGATTGTCGCCGACTATACCAGTCATGAGCTCGACTTCTCAGACCCGAAAACCTTTAGAGATCTGTCGAAACCAATGGGCGCTCAAACCATTGAGCGTTTGGAACAATTCAAGAAAAGGTTCAACGAATGGGACGCCGACGCAGATATCAAAGGGGTATTTGTTTCTTGCGTCTACTGATCTGTTTGTACTGAGTCTTGTACCTTGCTAAGGCCGACGACCTGATCCAAGGACCTTACCACTATGGCACATTCTACTCGAGGTCAGTCACCAACACCTCCACAATCCTATTGTAATTGACTGTTGCTTTCAGTGCAATGATTGTCGCCTCGTATTTGGTTCGTATGGAACCGTTCACTCAGCACTTCCTCCGACTACAGGGCGGACACTTCGATTTGGCCGATCGGATGTTCCACTCGGTTGGCGACGCCTGGATGTCAGCCGCCAAACACAATATGGCTGATCTCAAAGAACTGATTCCAGAGTTCTTCTATTTGCCAGAATTCTTAGCCAATTCTAATCGATTCGATCTGGGAATCAAACAAAGCGGTGTCCATCTCGACGACGTCGTACTCCCGGCCTGGGCTAAGGGTAACACCCGATTCGACAATAATTCTTTGCTCAATCTCATATTCTTCAGATGATCCGCGAGAGTTCATTCGTGTCCATCGCGCGGCTCTCGAAAGCGATTACGTGTCGGCGCATCTGCACGAGTGGATTGATCTCATATTCGGTTCCAAACAACACGGTATGCACAGTGTGTCCAGTGGTCAGAGGCTAACCCGTTGGTCACAATCAGGTCCGGCGGCTGTCGAAGCAGTCAATGTGTTTCACCACCTCTTCTACGAGGGAAACGTCGATATCTATACGATCGACGATCCCCTCAAAAAGAACGCCACAATCGGGTTCATCAATAATTTTGGCCAAATTCCGAAGCAATTGTTTAAGAAACCGCATCCCATGAAGAAAGTCTTCAGTCATCCGTCAGCCGCTCCTTTGACTCCAATGCTGCCGCCAATTGGTCTCAACGCAGTGCTCGGCGGCTCGGGTCAGGACAAAGTGTTTATTCATCATTTGGACAATTTGCGGCCATCGCTGCACCCGATCAAAGAGCTTCGGGGAGCTGTCGGTCAGATCATACAACAGGAGAAGACATTGCTTGCCGTCGAACAGAACAAAGTGTTGATACCTCCGCAGTTCAACCGATACATCGCGTGGGGGTTCGCCGACCACAGTTTGCGAATCGGTCCGTACGAGTCGGACAGAGCTCTGTTCATATGGGAGAGTCAGTTACTGCCACCCAATGGAGAGATTCTTTGCGCCACTGTTCCCAACCCTCGTGTCATCATAACTGCCGGAACCAATTCCGTGATCTCTGTCTGGAGAATCAAAGGCAAACTCCAACAGTTGTCGCTCATTCAGAACCTGTACGGACACGTGGAACCGATCACTTGTCTCACCTCTTCGGCTGCTTATGGCATAGTTGTCAGCGGTTCCAGAGATAAGACTTGTATTATCTGGGATTTGAATCGTTTGATTTTCGTCAGACAATTAGGTTTGTTCTCAACTTGTCTTCTATTGAATGCAATTCTGAATTCTGATTTGAATTCAGGCGGAGGTCTCAATCTGGTCCACACGGCGCCGATCGCGGCCATCGCCATCAACGACCTGACCGGCGACATCGCCACCTGTGCGTCCAATTGGCTGTACTTGTGGTCCATCAACGGTGATCTGATCGCGTCTGTCAACACTCTAAACGTGTCCAACACATCCCAATCGCTGTCCACCACTCAAGTGCTGTGCGTTTGCTTCTCGACGTACAACGAGTGGGACAACGCCAACGTCATTATGACCGGCTCTTCCGATGGCGTCGTCAAGATGTGGTCCATTGACTACATCCAAGTGCCCATCGATGAAGACGATAGGTCTGACCGCTCGTCCAACACAAGCATATCGTCGACGCCGACAGATATCTGCAAAAACGATTCGTCGCTCACTATTCCGGTGTCCAAAGACGAGATCGTTCGCCGACTATCGATAGCGTCGGCAACGGCTGAGAGTAATAAAGGAGACGATGAAGAGTCGACTGAAGGAAACTCGTCACCCGATGACAAGGATAATGAGTGGGATCTCTTGCAGAGTGCCGAAGACATGCCAACCGTATTGCCCTCGATCTCGCACTCCAAGTCTGCGGCCATAATAGTGACGCAATCCTCCAAAGACTTACCCGAACCGAAGCAAAAGCAAAGACCAATACCAAAGACCCCGACCGTCACATCCGCGCCATCAGCTCTGGATGTGCCCAAAATCCGGACCTCAAAGTCGGACACTTCGCTATTCGACTCCTTCATTGTGGTCAACGAACACGACTGCACCCGCAAGAAGAGTGTTCCCAATGTCCTCAAACCGGGCCATAAATGGATCGCACAATTGGTGTTCCGCTCGAGACTGACAATGCATACGGCCTTTGAGAGGAACGATAACATCGAACCGGCGGCCATCACAGCGCTGGCCATCTCCAGAGATCATCGGACAGTATTTGTCGGCGACGCCAGAGGTCGGGTCTTCTCGTGGTCGGTGAGCGAAGGCCGAGGAATGAGCGACCACTGGGTTAAAGACGATTTGGTGGAGAGCTGTACCAACTGTTCGGTGAAATTCACGTTCTCTGAGCGCAGACATCACTGCAGGAACTGCGGACATGTCTTCTGCTCCAAGTATGGCAGCTCTTGAGCTCATTGTCTTGAGTGTGAGTTTGACTGATCTGTTCTGTTCTCTTGTCGTCCAACAGGTGTTCCAAATTCGAGTCAGAGATCGTTCGGCTGAAGATCTTCAAACCGGTCAGAGTCTGTCAGAACTGTTGGTCTAACCTTCAGTCACAACAAACACTTCCGCAAACACTTCGACCCAAATGAGTGTCGTTTAAGTCATTTACCGATTCATTCATTCCTATTGACTGAAAATTATTTATTAATTATTAATATAATTTGTTATTTGATTAGAATTTTTAATGAATTTATTTAACGAATTGTTTTTTTACTCTCAATTAATTTAATTTATTTATCAATTAATGGAATTATTTTAAAAAGTATTTTATTTTTACCGCAATTTATATGGACTTATAATTTGATTAATGACTGATTATTTACTAATTAATTATCAATTAATTTAAATCTAATTTAAATTAACTCAAACGATAATATATTTTGGCATTTTTGAGACGTCTATTCTTCTATACATAGAATATACACATAAATGGCATAAAAATTCTGTTCAAACGAATCGAATATCAATGTAAGAAAACACAAACAAATTGATTGATAACTAATTTATTTGATTAGTTATTGATTTACAACTAATTTCTTGTAATAACTAGTCTTAAGTGAAAGTAATGATTGTTTTTGTTGTTATTCTCAACTAATTTATCGAATTAATGAATAAATTGTCTCAAAAGCACAAAATCCTTGCCTTTTGTGACTCATTTCAATGGAATTAATTGATAAAAACATTTTCATTATCTCTGTTTCACAAAGTTTAAGAAATTCCGT
>JAQGBE010000848.1:0-14275 GCA_034698225.1 Scheloribates latipes | reverse complement strand
TTACAGACGAGACGATTCCGGACGAGCGAAGGGCTTCGGCGACGGCTCTGATCTGTATTCTGTCGATGAGCGCGGATTTGTTGTGAGCCGAGGACAGGACCGGTATATGTGGAACTCGAACGGACAGCTCCAGTCAGTGGCCAAAGACGACCAGCGAGTTGTGCAGTACTACTACGACCACAAGCAACGACTGGTCGCCCGCAAGGAGTCGACCGGAAATATGACTCAATTCGTATACGACGAGAGTCAGCCCTCGCGGGTCACCCACTGTGTGGTCGACGGCCGTATAATCGGCTTCGTCTACGACATGAACGGTCATCTGATGGCGATCGCCATCGAAGGCACCAAATACTACGTCGCTTCCGACCACTTGGGATCGCCGATAGCCGTCTTCAACAGCGATGGCGTTTCCGTCAAAGAAATAGTTCGCAACGTTTGGGGAAAAATAATCCGCGACTCAAACGCAGGCTTTTGGCTGCCGATCGACTTCAGAGGTGCGATTCGCGACCCGACCACCGGATTAGTGCACTTCATCGGCGGCCGCGTCTACGACCCTCTGGTCGGCCAATACCTGACTCCCGATTGGGACCAAATCGAGTCTTTAGTGCAAACCCCCGAGAGATTGCATATGTATAGGTTTAGAAATAACGACCCGATTAATAGTGATTCCGAGCCTATGATGACATCGCTCTCCGAGTGGTTGCCATCGCTGGGTATCGATATCAATGACATATTTCCTAAAGAGAGTCCGAAAGACGCATCTCTTCGCCAAACGGTTCCTGTAATCTCCGGCCTCGAGTGTCAGTCCGTCAAACTGTTGTCCGCATTCAAAGAGCTCTCGATCGCACCCAAGAGTGGCGTCCGATCGGACAGTAGTTATCGGACTTTAGGCCACATTAGTGTCGCTTCTCTGCCGTCGACAATGTCTTCAGTGATAATAAGCAGAGGACAGACTCAGACATTAGTGACGAGCGTCGAGACAGAGACCAGTCCTATGATTAGCTCTGTGTTGACGTCGGTGTTCAACAGTAGCCAATCGTTGGCCATATATCTGCCGCACCACTCGCAGGACGAGTTCTTCTTCGTCCAGCCCGACCCCAGTCGCGCCCAGCCTGACCTCGACCAGTTGCAGCGCTTGGGCTCAATGGTCAACGTGAGTCGGCCCGCGGACAGCGCCGACAGCACTAGTCATACACTGATGGCCAGCGGAAACCTACTCCTGAACGTGAGATACGGTGTGACCACCGATGAAGAGTTGCGTCGAGTGACCCGAATGGTGCGCCGACGGGCCGTGGAGGAGGCCTGGCGTCGGGAACAGCACTACGTGAAGCTCGGCTTCAGAGGTCTGCTGAAGACTGACTGGACCAGTGATGAGCGCCAGGAACTGATCAAAACAGGAATGGTGTCCAAGTACTTCGGGACCGACATCCACGGCATCGAACGGTACCCGCAGTTGGCCGACGACCCGAACAACGTTGTGTTCAAACGGGACGTCCAGTCCCGCAAACGCCGCAACCGATCGCGACGTCAGAAGGCGTCGACTCCTTATAATATGATGTCAATTGTCATCAACTCTTAACTCAGATTTAAATCAATTCATTATATCATTAATTAATGACTTTTTATACCAAATGTGAAACTAATTGTGAGATAAGTCTAATTCGGAGACAAAAAATCGACTGAAAATTCTAAAAACGATTTGTCGAATACGAGTTTACAATTAATATAAAGACAAAAATTGTTGTGTTTTTTATATCAATCTATATATCAATTAATTGATCCCAAGATTAATTGAATCCAAGAATTAACTGTATTTTTCTCGCTGTCGACCGAAAAACAAAACAAGTCTTAGTTCTGAATCTGAAATCAGTTTTTATATAATTTAAGATTTACTTTATATTTAATTTAAATGTAAATAATGTACAAAATGTTTGTTGAATGCGATTATAATTATAAATGTTTTTTAAATTTAATTTTTAAAATCAAACGCAAAGACAAAATAATTCGAATCCTATTTGAGACACAATTCTATCGATAGACAGATCTCTACTTCTCTTCTCATTCATAGCTCTCTTATGTCGCAGAATATTCTTCACAAGAATTCTTTGCAGAATATTCTCCGCTTTCTGTCGATATGTCAGACAATGTGTTGTCTGTGCCGTCGCTCCCCATCTGTGGTCTGTCTGTCGGTTCCATACTTTTAATTACAATCTAATTAATTACAAACAAAAAACTCGAATCGAATTATAACTGAATTTTGAAGTCAAACTAATTTTGAATATAATTTTTGTTCGAAACTCATTTCGAATTCAATTAATTTGTCGCCAAAACGACTGAATTGAATGTAATTTAAAGAGTCATTTGAAACGCGAATCAGATTTGAAATTATGAGAAACGAAACAAATGTTGAAAATATTGTAAATTTTTTATTTAATTATTTAAAAATATGAATAAAATAAAATAAATTGATATTAAATCCAATCGTCGTCTCATTTATCAACACTCAGTCTCTTTTGGTTATATTGAACCAAAATAGTTATCTTATGCATTGATGGCCATATCAACAGATCAATTAACCAGTAACCAATCCATATGGATTCGGTTAACACCTGTAAGATTGAGGTCCGGGACAGCACGTCATTTATGTGCGGATTAATAAATAACGCCATTTTACAGTTGGATTTCTTCAAAATTATTTGAGCTTAGACCAAGCCAATGCCTACTCAAGGGGGGATCGGAGGCATTTTCCAAAACTTTAGGCTAGCAGGGGGTAAACAAAATGGCGGTCGCCGATAGTGAGCCCGAGATTGTCGATGCCATTAAAATGGTGAACAAAAAGCCAGTGGAAGAACAAGATTGCGTCTGATTTTAGTCTGATTCTTTCGATTTTAGGCTTATTACCATGCTAATTTAGTTAATTGACGACTAATTCATTTTGAAAATTGTTTAATAAGATCGATACATATTTTTATTAATATTGGTTAGATTAGAGTAAATGCAAAACTATTTAAAGCTACAAATGGGTCACTAGAAGGCAAATATTGATAGCAATTTAGTCGCCAATCCGTTTGATAGTCTGAAAGTAAATCGGTTTGTCCGGGTGTTCGCCAGAACAATGAGCTCTCATATCCTTAATTATAACAAACTTTGCTTTACAGTAATGACACTCATATCTGCCGCTCGAAACCGAATTAGGGGTCAGAGGTTTTGGCGCTTCAGATGATTGACCCGACTCTTTGGGCCGTTCCGGAGCTGACCTCATGTCTTGTTCTTCCACTGGCTTTTTGTTCACCATTTTAATGACATCGACAATCTCGGGCTCACTATCGGGCACTTCGTCTATGTCTATGTCTTCGTCGTCTTCTCGTCGATATTCGTGGTTTGTCTCGTCGTTCCTAATGTTGTCACTTCGATCGTCATCGACATCCATAGCCTCATCCGTTTGTTCTTCTTCGGTCTCCTCCGAGCCATTGATCTCTTGGTTGACAAGAGTCGGTGCTTTTCTCTTTTTTGATGGAACCTCTTCATTGTTGCCATTGTCCTCATCACTCGTGTCTGAGATGTCCAGCATTATGACCGACGACTTTCGTTTGCGCTCCACTTTCGCGGGCTGTGGTGTCGACTGGGAAGTGGACGGCGCGGAAGCGGTACTAACGACTTCATTAATATCGACCATATATTTATGAATCATTTGGCTGTCCTCGAAGTTGAGAGGTGGCAGCGGTCGGACCACCACTTGAGGCAAAGTCACTTTGAGGTCTTCCTGGGCGTAGACGTGGTTTCTCAACTGATTCTCATAGTCTTCGACAATCGATTCGAGCATTTGTTTGATGTGTTTGTTCATCAGTTCATTGCTCTGGATTTCAATAATCTTTTTGTCGACCAACTCTTGTTTTACTTCTTCGGAGAAGTCTTCGTAAGAGTTAGGGTCGGCCACACAATCCACTTGATAGAGACATTGCTCACTCAACGAGCCTTCGGGCCAATCTTCGTCGATGTCTTCGAGACACTTCTGCAAGTGTTTGGCGATCAGATTGTCGAAGTTTAGCAGATCTTTCTTCTTCTTCTCTTCGTCTTCGTCTGTCGGACAGATGAGACACTTTACAGACTTCCAGGCAATATGTTTGAAGAGATGGACCTTCAGGTCGTAGAAGCGCTTGAATTGCCTCGGGGTTTGGTAATTGATTTTACCAATTTTGACGCATATCGGACACCGATAGTGAGGCCTCTCGTACGGGTCATCACTCTCCCACTCGCATAGCTCTCTCTGGTATTTGACGAAACTCTTGCCCCACCTGCGGATGAACTTGAACTGGTGGTGGGCCTCCAGCTCCTCCTCAGTGTCATTCAGGTGCGACTCCAGGTGTTCGCCACAAACTTTGTACTCTTGGTGATGGAATTTTTTGTCACAAAACAGACAAACATATTGGTCTTCGATCTCCTCTACCGAATCGGAATCGCGTTCAGGAGTAGCCCTTTCGATGAGAGTCATCGAACTGGTCGACGCTTTGGGACTCTTTGGACGTTTGTCGCTATCATCTGATTCACTGCCTGACGACTGATAGCCTTTCTTCCGCTGTTTGTCTCGCTTTTGTTTCTCAAGCTTAGGCATTGGTCGCAATTGTTTTTCTTGTCGTCGTTTTCTCAATACTCCGAACTTATCTTCTTTCGGTTTGGGTCTACGCAACTTGAGCTGATCATCACTATCTGAATCGCTAGAAGACGACGTCTTGGTCGGCCTCCTGCCTCCGACCTCCGCTCCCCTTTTCATCATTTTGTTCTTATCAGAGCCATAGGTCTCTCGATGAACCTCTTCCTGTTCGTTGTCCGACAGAAGTCGAATCGGTGTATGTTTTTTAGGTTTTATTTTGGGCTTACTATTTGGTGTCGAGTTCTTATAGCTGTTCTCGTCTTTCTGTTTGTCTTCTTTGGGGTTTCGTTGTTCTTGTTGTTTATGAGTTTGGGTTTGATTGGCCTTCAATTTCCACTCTCGGCTCTTCTCTTTGGCTTTGGACTGCCTCTCCTCCCTTGATCTTTTCATGTGCTCCTCTGAAGAGATGATGAGCTTATCGATCAAAGTCACGGCTCCTTCCGGTTTGTGGCGACAACGCATTTGATGCTCGACTACGGACGCATCGGTCTCGGCGTCCATGAAATCTTTGCAATAGCCGCACATAAACGGTATTCTATTGTTTTTCGTCTTGTGAGACGATAACTGAGAGTGATATATAGCAAGATGAGAGCCGATGTTGTCCTCTGGGAATCTTCTCGTATTTCCTTGGCATTTCTGACATATCATCTCCTTTTTCGGCGATTTATGCGGTGACAACAGAGGTGGCAGACCAGCACTCGGTGCCGGTCTGTTAGACGGGTGGTTACTCTTAGGTCTGGACGGCTCGTCATCCGAATCATCCGATTGGTATTTCTTTTTTTCGACCCTCTGTTTTATGACGTCTCTGTTCTGTAGCATCGACGTAGACATCGGTGTCTTACTATTCATCGGTTTATTGAGCTTAAAACCGCCCACAGGATTGGCGTTAGGCCTCACCATCGCTGCCGCTGCGGCCCATAAATTCTTTTTCGATTGTGGACCGGCTCTCTGTCTGATAAGACCATCTTTGTTGAGAGTCTTGTGGCTCAGTCCTGAGGCAACTTTTTGAGAGATGTTCTGCACATTAGAGATCCTTTGCTTTTGTTTTGGTTGGAATGAATTTTCGGCCACATATTGATTGACCTGATTTCTGTTGTCCATAAAATTCTTAATGAATGCGGGCTCTTCTCTAGTGTTGCTGTCTTGTGCTGGCGATGGGGGTTGAGTGGATGAGACTCGATTAACTTGGGTTTCAGCGTTACCTCCGAATAAGTCGACTTCTTGATAGGCGGCCGTTCGCGGTGGCGAGTGATTGGACGCCACTTCGGTGTCGGGATTGTAATACAAAACTGGATAATCGGGATGAGAATGAACACAATGCACGAGTACTTCGTCCACGAATTGGTTCATATATTCACAGTAAACACACTGAAAATTCCTGTTCCCTCTGTTGCATCGCTGAGCCTTATGGTCGTGGAAGAACTGGACGGCTGAGCCCACTGTGGACTTGGGCGCTGGCGACGGACACTCTATGATCTTACAGGACTTGCCGTCCAATTGCCTGTTGTTTTGCGTCGACTCATAAATGTCCAAATGAATGTTCTTCTGATGAATGGTCACGTGTTCGGGAGAAACGGCCCGATAGAGACAAAGGTTGCATTGGAATCTTCGGTGCTTATGGACGCTAAGCAAATGGCCAACAAGATCTTCAGCGGTGAGATAGTCTTCAGCTTTGATCTGTGGATAAAAGACGATATCAGTTATTAATAAAGAGAACTATAAAGTAATGCTATAGTATAGTAAAGTAGACATAAAGATAAGGAAGTGATGGCAAACAACAAAATAAGGAAATTATGGCTAATATTGGGGTCATATTGATGACACTTGAAATGCGGTCATGCGGTCAGTGGTCACCTCTGTATCGGCGTAACTCGTTTTCGGATAACAATAGCAGCAATAAAACAAATCGTTCGGGTAATGTCTTGTGGTCAGATGTGCTTTGAACTTGTTCTGGTCGTGTCGGGTGGCGAAGCACTGGACACCCGACTTGTGTCCCATTTTCAAGTTGAACTTGGTGCACTTGAAGAATGTCCGCAACTTTTTCTCGGCTTTGGAGGCCAACTTCTTGCCGGGCATCACCACTCTGGGCATTTCGGACGACAGCAGACGATACAGAGTGACGTTTGGTGGCAACCGAGTCATTGTGTTGGTCGACATCTCTTGCAATGCGATTCTCTTGTGGCCCAAACTGTTCGGCATTGGCGACACTTTCGGCTGACCAGTGGTCACATTCGGGGCAATGCTAACCAATCGTCGATTACGTCACTTCGGCTAAAGTATGGAATATAAAGCCCTTTTGAAAGTGAAAGCTCTTTGTTTACATCCAAATATTGCTGACTGAGAGATGTTTGGTGATCGCCGACCAGAGGGCCGCACATATAGTACGGCACTCGTCGCCAGCCGTCACCGACTGTGAGCAGTGGTGACGAGACATAAGACGAGACACATCTCGAGCCTCGAGCGCACACACCGAGCGACTGATTGCGACCACTCCAGTGACCACATCTGTCGCCGCAATGCTACTCAAGCTCTTGGGTATGGACGAGTTGTCCAAGATGGACAAGAGACAGGTGAGTGAGGCGCACGACCACCCGGTCCACTCTGACCACATGTTGTCCGGCTCTCAGCTCGTCTATCAGGTGCTCAACATAGGTATGATTGTCTCGTCGGCGCTAATGATATGGAATGGCCTCAAAGTGGTGACCAACAGCGAGTCGCCGATCGTGGTTGTGCTCAGGTGTGCCACTCCGTGTCCATATCATTGCCACGATTGACCATTGACACCCAATTTGTCTTCTAGTGGAAGCATGGAACCGGCGTTTCACAGGGGAGACCTCCTCTTCCTCACCAACTACAGAGAAGAGCCGATCCGAGTCGGAGATATCGTGGTCTTCAAGATCGAGGGCCGGGACATACCTATTGTCCACAGAGTTCTCAATTTACACGAAAGGTTTCTATCGTTTGTCAAAGTTGTCTAACATTGTAGACATTGTAATGACGTGTTATTGACCAGCAATTAGTCTCTCCCTTCTCGGCTCAATTGCTGGTCAGCTCGTGAACCGTTCTGTCTTTGCCTGGAGTGTGACATTTGACGAACTGCTTGTCGATCACAAATTAAATATTGTTGTCATTTTAGAGCCGACGGCTCCATTAAAGTGCTGACCAAAGGCGACAACAATCGAGTCCATGACAGAGACCTCTACGCTCCGGGACAGCTCTGGCTCGAGCACAAGGACATCGTGGGCAGAGCTAAAGGGTATGTTCGCTCAGGCGATAATGTGAGCCATTGTCTAATGACCTGATCTTCAGATTTGTTCCATACGTCGGATATGTGACCATTTTGTTTAACGACTACCCGAAGCTTAAGGTATTTGTCTATTGTGTCCACTCATTAAGTGACTTATTGAACAACTTATCAATAGTATGCGGTGTTGGGAGTTCTTGGCCTATTTGTATTATCTCATCGGGAGTGATGGCACATCCAAACGCTATTAACTAATATTTATTTTTGTATCGACTATTGTAATGAGAAGTCAAAACTGTTTCCAATTAAATTCAATTCCATTTCGATTGTTGACCGATTCAATTGTCGTCTGCGACTGAGCGACCACTCGATGGCGGACTCGTGGCTGTAATGTCTGAAAAGTAAGATCAGGTCATTTACTCGACTCTGTAATGCATCCCATTATTCATCTCATTGTTGCCGTTCCTGACGTCAGAGGCGCTCAACAGTTGTCTGAACTTCTCTGAACTTCAAAACAAACAAAAGTCACAAAACTATTACTTTTGTCGCAGAGTTTCACTCGATTTCAAAAGTGATTTCCTTTGAGTGACTCTTGTTTTGCAGCCAAACCAAGACATTGGCCACTGATGTGAACTGAACTCCACTTCAACTGACAGTCGGCACTAAACTTAATCGGATCTCAATTATGGCTTTGTGTTGCGCTTCGGCCGAAGTGGCCGACACTTCGATGAGTGGCCGATACTTCGATGAGGTATTGATAAGTGATTGCAATTCGCAACCAGACATCCGTCTAATCGACTTTCACCCGACAGAGAGACGTATCGAAGCCGCGAAAGTGCACTGACCTCTTGTGTCTGGTGGTGTTCGTCCTCTTCTGGTTCCTTCTGGTCAGACCCGTGTCAGACACCGACAATGTCAATGACACTGACATTTGTCTAATTAATTATTCAGATATTCATCGCTTCGTTCGCTTTTGTGATCGGAAGCCCTTCGCGACTCATCCACGGCTCGGACTCGTTCGGCAATACCTGCGGCTATCAGAACCAACCGATCGGTAGCCTTGAATTCTCGGGATCGGACCTCACGGACAGACCGTAAGTGATAACTCACTCTTGGCTTTCATTGAATTCGATGAAATCCTTTCTAAAAACTTTTGTAATTCTAATCAAATTAATTAATATTCATATACTTTTAGATATCTCTTCCACTTTAATCCGAAAGATCTGGACAATTCTCTGAAAATTTGTGTCCACAAGTGTCCGAACAAAGAGTTGAATTCTGAAGCAGACTTATATCGATTCTACAATATGAACGCAACCAGTTTATGCCGATATGATTACAACTGGACCACCGAAGCGCCTGCCCTTGGATTTCCAGAGTTAGAGTCCGGTAGAGTCCGTCCATCCTTGCAAAGAGAGCAAGAACTGATGATCCAAGGGATGAGCCGATGTCCGTCACTACCAGTCTTGCCTACGTTAGTCACATTAATTCAAAACCAGGTCTAATCGAAATGTTATTTCAATAGCAAAGCCATTCTTTACCGATGCATCCCAGAGCTGGCCGTAGCCCAGGGCAAGGCCTTTGGCCACACCGTCTATGACTTCATTTCGAGTTACGCACCGCTCAAGAAAATTATCAATGATTTGATGTACTCTTACAAAGAGATGTCTCTCTCACTACTCGTTGCAGTCTTTTTCGCATTCGGTTCTGCATTTGTCATCCATTTCATCGCAGGCATCGCCTCCTGGGTTATACTGACGCTCGTCTCCATCGCACTCATAGGTAGAGCCTATCAATCAATTTGTAATAACATTCCGTATTCCAGCGCTCACTGCCTTCTTCTGGTACGCGTACGTCGATATCCGACTCAACTTGGATCTCATTCCTTTGAACTCGACATTTATCGAGGAAGACGCCGAGAACGAGCAGATTGTGCTGACCATTGCCATCACAACGACTGTCGTCTCAATTATTCTTCTATTAATAACCTGTGCGCTTAGAACTAGAGTTAGATTTGTGGTCGCACTGTTCAAAGAGGCGGCTTCTTGTATACGAGCCATGCCTTTGATTCTCTTGCAACCAATTTGGACACTCCTTTGTCTTCTAATATTTTTCGTCTTCTGGTTGACTGTGGTGTTAGCCATGGCCACTGCCGAATATGCCTCCGAAGAGAAGAAGCAATTGGCGTCAGTAACCATCCCCAGCGGAATGGAAGGCCCGAGACTGGCCTCGTTCACTTTGATTGACTATTCAAAGCCAACGTGGGTTCAATACATGTGGTGGTATTTGATTATCGCCTTCATCTGGACCTCGGAGTTCATCCTCTCGTGTCAGCAGATGGTGATCGCAGGTCTGCAACTGATCCTTCAAATGATTGCATTGGCATCAAAATGATTGATGGTTTTACTTCAGGTGCTGTCAGTCAGTGGTACTTCACTCGCGATAAGAAGAACCTGAACTGTCCGATAGGTCTGTCCATTCGTCGTCTCTTCCTCTACCACATGGGTTCTATCGCTTTGGGCTCGTTCTTGATTACCACTCTGAAAGTGCCGCGACTGGTCATCACTTACCTGCACAAGAAGTTGAAGGGTTACGACAACTGTTTGGTCAAAGGCGTTCTTCGCTGCTGTAGTTGTTTGCTTTGGATAATCGAAAAGTTCGTTCAATACCTTAACCGAAACGCTTATACCGTAATCGCGATCGAAGGCCTCGACTTCTGTCCGTCGGCTCGAATCGCGTTCAATGCGATCGTAACCAACGCCCTAAGAGTGGCCGCCATTAACAGCGTCGGAGACTTCATATTGTTTTTGGGCAAAATCAGTGTCGCAGCCATTGGCGGCTTCATCGGAGCTCTTCTGCTCAAGGTTTGGCTCAAGGGTTGGCCCGATTCCTAAACAAATTGATGTCCCATTCACTTCTAGGACAACCCAATGGTCCACTACTGGACAGTTCCCGTAATATTGGTGGCGATCGTCAGCTTTTGGATCGCTCACTGCGTTCTCTCCGTCTATGAGATGATTATCGACACTCTCTTCCTCTGCTTCTGCGAGGACTACAACAAAAACGACGGTTCGCCCGGAAAAGAGTACTATTCGCCGCCATCTCTGATGCAATTCCTGACCGGCGAAGAGGTGGACACTGCTCTTCAACCTCTTCGCTCATCCAATCGCAGAAAAGAAACTGACATTTGAACTGAAATCAATTGATTTAATCATTTCTGAGGCCAAAGAGATTCTAAAAGAGATTAAAACCTTAAATACCTGTGTATTAAACAAGTCCAGGAATCCCGGTGGCGTTGCCACCTCGGACGGCTAAATCAGTTTAAATCAATTGTTTCCATCATTAATCAAAGTTGTCTAACATTAGAGACATTGAATGCAACTGTAAATGAGTTGTAAACAAACGCCGCGTCAAGCGGTCAACAATTAACTGCTGCGCTTTGTTTACATTGAGCCACCCGTTGGTCGTTTAATTTCAAATCTCATCAATGGTCTCGCGCTGCCCAAGCCACTTTGGCAACTTTGTATTGTTGTCTTCATCCTAAAGATTTTTGTATTAGTTATGGACTGTCCGTTCGTCACAACGAATCAGATCTCAACGACATTTCAGCCATTTTTTTCTTAACTTTCGATTTCAATTCAATCCTTTCTATAAATCATTTAAGTTATAAACCTATTTATTAATCATAGCTTTTACTGTATTTTCGTTTTATTTATTCGCCAATAAATGATTTTTCTACCGCTAAGAATCAGCTATGAATCGACCCTATCATAAATTGACCGCTGATTTGAATCTAATTGGACTGTATTAAGATGAACATTGCATGTGAATGTGCAAGGTGATGGTAATGGTGAGGTGAGGTGATGGTGACGATGGTGGTCGTGGTGGCAGTGCATTGCCATCAGAGCAATGCCGTCATATTTTGAACACAAATGTGTAGAACTAAAGAACTTTAGACTGTGTTATAATGAGATGTCCACGATATCGTCAGCTCGTGTTCAAAAACCGCAAAACATTTACCAAAACATTGGTAATGAAAATCCAAATGGAATATCAAAATGAATACAATAATATCGAAAATTTTATATTATAGTAAAGAAAGTGTTCGAAATTCATACAGAAGATTGAAATGAGGAAACAAAATTCTCATGAGTCATGTGACCCATCAACTAACCGAACGAAATGTTCCTAACTACAACATGGTGAAATAGCGGTCAAATCAAGTTTCCTACTAAATCTAACACTTTAGTATCGAATCGAATGACCCTTTTTGTGGCAAACTCTTCAAACAATTTCTGTTATTCACTGGATTTGCAAATTCACTGATTCTAAGAGACGTTTCCTTCCTTTGATAGGCAAGGATTCGGATCTCAAATACCTTCAAAATCTTTTCATCTAAATCGGTCTAATAGACTGTTAACGGCTTTCAAGGCTAGGAAATTCATAATATCATTAATTTTGATCAAGATTATAAATATAGGAAAAGCACCCAAATTAATGAAGAATGTCAATGTGACTGATTAGCGACACAACGTATCAGTAGAAGTATAGTAGTATAAATGTCATTCTCTAATTAGTCAAATTAGTTAACGAGCTTGCTCCAAATATATTCCTTCTTATATACTGTAGTAGCAAATGCTTCTCATTACCCGGTTATTGAATGGGGGCTCAAATCAAACCACCTCTGGAACCGAGAATGGATTGTTCGCCACTCGTTATCCAATTCTATGATTGCTTTTATTCGATTAATCAGATTTAAATTTAATTACAGATAATTATAAAGTCTATACTCTAGAATAACACCTCAAACTAACATGGTGCATACTGGCACATAGAGTCCATTCTTGAGACTACTGTGACAGCAGTTATCAGTTATCATGCTAAGTTACCATGTTGATAACAAATGATCATTGATTAGTAACTTCAAGTTAGCCACTATTGCTGATTACTAGTAATGGGCATTTTAGGCATTTTTGGTCGATCACGGACTGATTTCAATCAGTCTCGTTCATTTTTTGATTGTGACTTGCTCGTAGTCAACGAAAAATGCCTAAAATGCCCATCACTGCTGATTACTAATTACCAATTGGTGATTGTGAGCTGAGCACGAGCTAGATGAGCTACATTAACTAGATGAGCAAGGTGGTGGTGCATTCGAAGCTGTCACTACACTCTATCCTGTGATCATTAAATTGATTTCAAGCTAAACCTGATTTGTTTGCTATTCGTATGAGTCGTCAAACAATTCGATCCCAGAGTTGTGTATCGAAAGGTATCGCAAATATCATGGTATCAGTGATCGAGGCATCGCATGTCTCACTCAGACCCACATCGGATGTCTCAGCGACTGTTGTCGACGCTCTTCCAGTGGTAATGTCATCAATGAATCCGATTCTAAGCCATTCTGTGAGTGACTCACCTCTGATGACGCTATGCGTGACTCTCAGCTCAAACGGTGGTTCGCAGAGACGGTTCCGATGGGGTGTCCGACACTCCGAGCAGTGGCAGTGAAGACAAGTTATGCAGACGTGAAGACAGTAGAGGAAGACTCCGATCGACACAATACCTCCGATTACGACAACAGCTCTCATATCTATTACACATTAAACCAAGTTTATAGTCGAGGCCTTTAATCGAGTCGACAATTACTGATCTGATAGCCAATAGCGCACAAGAGGTCGTCCAACAGTTTGAAGGTCGGGTCCGGACAGCGGTCCAGAGTTAGTGCGTTAGGACTGACAACGAACTGACTGTCCATTTGTGGGCATCGCAGACAACAATTGGCGGAACTGTGGAGAAGTTGTCGATCGGAGTGACTCCGGAAAGGATTGGTTGGGTTTGGAAGCGATTGCAGACTATTTGCGGTAAATCGGTGTCAGAAATGAGCGAAACTCCGGTTAACATCGGAACAAATGTTCAATACATTAGACAAAAGAGAGAAAACGAATCATTTATTTAATGCACAATCAGTTCTAACGTTTGGTTTCATTAGTTTTAATTCAATTTATATAAACAGAAAAATATAATTTGATTTAAGTCTGAGTTTGTAAGGAATTATTGACTCGTTTTTAGACGATTTGAGACAAAAATAATAATAAATTCTTTCATTCAAATGGAAAACATTTAATAAATTGTATATAACTTTCGATAAACTTATTTACATTCGATATAGAAATATTAATCAATTTTTTTGTTTCAATAGATTTTTAAATTAGTTAACATATAAAAGGAAAATATTTTTCGTTTCATTTGAATCGATGAAAACAGCGATCAATTGAATGATTGGATAAATGGACTCAAAATATATGACAAAATACTTGTATAATAAGAATATAGACATTGAATATCATATAAAGAATATTCAAAAACCAATCGAAAAC
>JAQGBE010000847.1:0-14284 GCA_034698225.1 Scheloribates latipes | reverse complement strand
CTCTCTGATTGGCTCTGACTTGGAGAATTTGCTCGAGACAAGGTGAAACAAACTTCATTCAGGACGTTAAGTGTTAAGCAGACTTTCAATGTTCTAGTAATCGCGGATATAGTGATCGTCAAATATTAATGCAGACACATTAAAATAATAATTCAAAACGACCATTATAACCACATTGATGCATCTAATTGTCGACAACACAATCCACTTACTGAATCGATTTAATCAATTAATAGAAACATTTTCATATGGATTGACATACAATTGATAATCAAATAATACATTCACTAAATATTATAATACAATTAACCAATTATTCTGCGATCACTTCCAATGAGTATTGATTTGCATTTTGAACGAAATTAATTGAACAGAATTACAGATTTCATTAACCGTTTCGATAGATTGTCGTCCAATGACTGAAATGCATCCGATTTGCAGACATTCTTCCAATTGTTTGCCGCGAACTCAACGCAAGACTTCTCCAAATCAGTGGAGCCCTCGGTTACGGCCCTCTCATAGAGTGGACACAGATTTGTCTCATCGATAGTGATATTGTTTTCCCTGAGTTGATGACAATATGCTTCGAGCTCTGGCTCTTCGAAGACTTTAGCCATTTTGATGAGATCATCGATGAACAAGCGGTCGATTTGAGGTTCGATGCCATACAAGAACTGGAGGAATGCGTAGAACGCCGGACACAACACCGGGTTGATTGTCACCTCGCTGTTAGTGCTCCAAATGTATTCTTGGTTGAGCTCTTCACTCAATTTAGTCCAGAACTTGAGGTTTCGAATCTCCAAAACAGTTTTGTGACAATAAATCACTTGATCGCCGGCAATCACTTTCAGATCAAAGTGTCGCGGATTGTCGAACGAGTGACGCAATCTTCTGAGGAATATATCGCCGGCAGTCATGTCAGAGCTCACCGAAGATATGTTTGACCCGATCTCATGACTCGCGCCACTCAATGATTGGCCAATACTCGAACCGAAGTCGTGATTGCCATTGAAATTGTCTTCTCTTGATTCTTCAGAATCATATTGCAGAATAAGATTGTCGTCTTCTGCTTCAAAATATTCCTCTTCATCTTCCAACTCGTGTTCAATCGGTTCTTCATTAGGTTTGTCATCGCCATAAACATGTGAACCGAAACTACTTATTATATCACGTATTTTCGTATTGATTGGATCAGTCTTTGGCTCAGATTCAACAATAAATTCATTCGTTTTGGTCGCCTCGGGCTCATTGCTGGCCATCGTCGGGTCGATCACAAATTTCTTGATGGCTTCGCTGATTTCAATCGCTTTGAACGTCACTTTGTTTGTGGCGTATTTCGCATAGACATTGAAGAGCGATGTCTTGGAAGGAGGTATCAGTTCGGGTTTCAGACATTTCTTATTCTGAGCCAAACCCCAGACATATATGCGATTGTCTTCAGTGACGGCGACCGATAAATCATTTTCTCGATTAGCGATAATATCCTTCACTTTTGAAATATCTCTGATCTTGAATGGTATGAACTGCTGATCAGTAGAACCGTTGCCGATCTGTCCATTTGTGTTGTCGCCGAAACAGAAGATCTGGCCATCAGATGACAGAATCATCGAATGATTGGGACCGCAGACGATCTTCTTGATGACGATAGCGTCAAAGTAGGGCAATCTTTGTGGTCGATTGCACATCGGTTTGTCTCTGTTGACGCGAATGTCTTGTTCGCGACACCGACCCAATTGTCCCATTTCGTTGACACCCCAGACATACACCTGTCCACTAGTGGTCAACGCCATAGAGTGGTTAAGACCACAAGCAATCGAATCAATTGGATCATTGATTAAGATCTGAGTCGGACTCTCGCGGCTGTTGTAAGTGCGGTCTCCCAACTGAGCGAAAGTGTTGTGACCCCACGAGAAAACCTCTCCATCGCTGGTCAGAGCCATAGAGTGATAAGAACCGCTGCAAACCTGGACCACAGTTTTGTCGGCAAACTCTTTGATGAGGACCGGTGTAGGCGACGCCTCATACGAGCCCAGACCCAACTGTCCGTATCGGTTCTGACCCCAAGAGAGACACTGACCGGAAGAGGTGAGAGCGACGCAGTGCTCAAATCCCCAGACGATATCAATTATCTCATGATTGGAGAGAAATCGATTCAATTCAGGCTTTCGAATGTCTTCATTGCAATGACCTAATCCGAGATATCCGTTGCGATTGTGTCCAAAGCCATAGACACAGTTGTTGTCTTTGGTGATGAAAATGACTGAATTACCTCTGCCTAAGACACAGAGCAGTCGAATATCATTCAAATAGTTGGCAAATAATGACTTCTCAATCGGGAAAAGTGTGAAATCAACCAATTCTTTGATGCTATCGTTCGATGTATTACTTCTTTTGCCATCATTTGGACAAATAGTGGACAAAATCGAAGATTTGTGGCAACTCTTGCGTTCAATTTTCGTCCATTCGTTCGGCACTTCATTATCTTCAGAAAACGATTCGATTCCATCTACGACTTGGTCCGAATCAAGAGCCAAATGTTTACGGTTCGGGTCTTTCAGTTCCCAGTTGTTGAACACTTGGTCGAAGACAATTGTCTTGAAAGTGACCGACTTTTTGGTGAACTGCGCGTAAACGTCATATACCGAATCGGGTGAGACCACCACTTGCGGGACCAAATACCTTCTGTTCTTCGCCAAACCCCAGACGTAAAACTTTTCATCCAATGAGACCGCAATCGAGATATCATTTTCTTTGTGAGCAATAATGTCTGCAAACTTGACATCAGGTTTGACACAGAATGGAATCACTTGTGGTTCTGTTCTTCCAGTGCCGATCTGACCGCCACTGTTCTCACCGAAAGCAAAGACAAGGCCTTCTTTGGTGAGAATAAGCGAATGGTTTGGTCCGCAAACAGCCTTTGAGACAGCAATCGCTTCGAAGCCAGAAATGAGTTCCGGTTTATTGATGTAATGTCGCGATCGGTCGCAACCCAACTGTCCGAAGCTGTTCAGACCCCAAACATACGTCTTCTCGGTGGTAGTCACTGCCATCGCATGCTTTATACCACAAGAGATGGATTTGATCTCAAAGTCGATTTGTGTCATCACTGGTAGGGTTCGGTTGGCATAAGTGGAGTCACCCAACTGTCCGAACTGGTTGTGACCCCAGGCGTAGACCTGAACAAAGACGAGCACATAATTCAGAGCAATTATCTCCGGCGGTCATACCTTTCCTTCGACAGTCAGGGCCAGCGTGAAGAAGCCACCGCAGGCCACGTCCACCACGAAGTGCTCGGCCAGACATTCAACCAAAAGCGGTGTTTGCGTCTCCTCGACAGTGCCGACGCCCAACTGCCCGGACTCGTTGTGACCCCACCCGAAGCAGAGCCCGGTGTCGGTCAGTGCGATCCAGTGCTCGAACCCGCACACGATATTTATCACATCATTGCCCGAAAGAGTTGGATTCAGTCGAGGACTGCGGATGTGCTCTTCAAGGGTTCCCAAACCAAGTCCTCCGAAGCGATTGCGGCCGAAGCCGTAGACCCTATCGTCATCGGTGACGAAAATAACTTCTTCGCCGCCGCAGCCAAACACACACAAGAGTTTGACCTTTTGGCGCAGATTCGGGTCATTGAATGTGTCTTTGAGGACATCGTAACTCTTGTAACTCAAGACGTTGTCCATAGCTGTGATTGCGGCCAAAAGCAGATCAAGTGATTGGCCGCCGAATGGAAGGCGTGTTTCAGTGCTCACCAAAAGTGACAAAAATATCGCTTTTGTCTGATTTGGTCCACAATTATCGTCTAATTTGTGGTCCAATCAGAGCTATGAACGCAATCGGAGTGCAGCCGAAGAACTGTTTTAACTGCAATTGCGAGTAAAACAACGACCGGTTAAACAGTCAATAGTTGGGTTGAGTCACGCAGTCTGGAGTGATGCCAGCAAACGAGCACATGAGCAAGGTGGTGGTGGTGGTGGTGGTCTCCAATTGCATCATGGTCATCATTCACTGGCCTTTTGGCACTCCTGTTGGCCACAGTTGACACTAATTTTGGCGCATTTATTCAAACCGATTATTATTATTAGACAAATGTTTGATAACTCGGTTGCTGTGAATGTATGTAAAACTTAGGTATGATATCTAATCAATTTCCATATGACCTTGCTCAATTGCTCAATTGCACATTCAGCTATAGTGACAAACTCTTGCATAACCAAACGCTTTGTTAGTAAATAAGTTGCATTGAAATCACAATATAACAGTAGTCAATTGGAGGCGCCAACTCACCATGATCACTCACCATGATAATTCCGGTGCTCAGTTCGGTGCCATCTCAACAATCGGCTCATCTCATCTGTGATCGACGAAAAAGTAAGAAATGATTGAAATTTATTGGATTGTAAACATTAAAACATTATTCGGTGAGAGCGACAAATGTTGGACAAAATATAGATTTAGTTCTAACAACAGTTTAATTGTAATGATTGTGACATAATTTTGTGGAGCGTGTCAATGAGCAGTGCCAGTCGATTGTGACAATGTATCAGTCAATTGTAGAGCCATTCTGTTGGCCGTCTGTTGCCGCGAAGTTCCGCCTCTAATCTGCAATCAGACCATCATTTGGTTTGCACTCAAGACTCTTAAGACAATCATTACCTGCGATGGAAAGCATGAGTCGTTTGGAAAGCTTGTCATTCATGGCCTGAAAAGCGTCAGATTTGACGATTGACTTCCAATTACTGGCCGCGAACTCAATGCACGACTTCTCCAGCGGTTTGAGGCCATTGATGATCGACTTTTCGTAGAGCGCACAGACATTCAACAGATTGGGAGTGTTGTCGATGTGTTGTGCGCACAGGTCGTTGAGGACGGGCTCATTGAAGAGGAGCGCCATTTGCTGGAGTTCGCCCACTATTCCGGTGTCGATCTCGGGCTCCAATCCATAGATGTATTTAATGAACGCGAAGAATATGTTGTAAGAGTCGGGGTTTATGTGGATCTCATTGACAGTGGCCTTCGTTTGCTTCAACAGATCCAAACACTTCTCCCAAAACATTTCGTTCCGAATCTGAAGAATCGTTTTGTGACAGAAAATAGTTTTGTCTTCCGATTTGATCTTAAGGTCATAATTATCGGGATTGTTGAACGAACTTCTGAAGCGAGTGAGCACTACATCACCAGCGATGCGCTCGGGATTGATGTCGTGGTTTGCGGACGGATTGGGCGGACATATGACGGGGTTTAGTGGTTTAGCGACGTTTATCTCGTTTGGAATTATGTTTTGCGAATCAATTAATGAGTTCTCTGTTTCGGAAAATATATCATCGTTTTCATCATCAGAACCCAAATATGAAGCTATATTTGGCGGCTCTTCAGATCTTTTAACAAAATCATTGATTCGGTTGAATCGGAACAACTGGTCGGACACGCCGTTGGAGTGACCGATGGGAGGACCGATAGGGCCGATAGGGTTGGGCAGCGATGAGGTAGCAGACAGTTGGGGAAACACTTCGCGGAAGTTCTCTTCGTTGACACCAAAGGGCGAGGAAGTGCTCGTCCGACTGCTGGTCGGTTCGGCCACTGTTTGTACTGTTTGACAAATGGAGATCTTCAATGGGTTCTGATGCTCCTCTTCGTTGACCAGAACCGTCTTGAAGGTCACTTTGTTCTTGGCTAGCTTGGCGTAAATGTCGAACAGGGACTTGCCCTGCGAGTTATGCACTTCCTTTGGCTTCACGACCTTCTTCTCCAGAGCCAGACCCCAGACGTAGACCTTATTGTCGACTCCGATGGCAATCGACATATCATTTTCCCAATAGGTTATGACATCTTTGATTTTGAGAGCTTTGTTCACACGGAAAGGCGTGACCTGTGGCTCAACAGTTCCGTTGCCGATCTGGCCGTCGGTATTTAGCCCGAAAGTGTATACCATTCCATCGGTCGTTAAAAGCATGGAGTGATTGGGCCCGCAAACAGCCTTTTGGAATACAATGTTTTCGAGTCCTTCGATAGGTTTGGGTCGATTGGACATAGGCTTGAGTCTTGTCTTTCGCACATCACGTTCGGGATTGCGACCCAACTGTCCGTTCGTATTGTTGCCCCAAATATATACTCTTCCGCTCTCCGATAGAGCTATAGAGTGATAACAACCACACGATATCGAGACTACTTTCTCATTGATCAGGACCTGCGTCGGAGTCTGTCTGCTATTGTAAGTTCTGTCGCCCAACTGAGCGAACGTGTTGTGACCCCAGGAGAAGACCTCCCCGTTGATCGTCAGCGCCATTGAGTGGTGGGCACCGCACGCCACCTGAACGACCCGCACATCTGCCAACTCGTCTATCACTACCGGCTTATTAGAGTGTTGTGTGTGACCGATGCCTAACTGCCCGAAGTTGTTATGACCCCACCCGAAACACTGACCACTAGCCGTTAAGCCGATGCAATGTTCATAACCGTTGCGGATCTGAACAATTCGTTTGCCCGAAAGGCCTGTGTTTAGTCGCGGCGCTAATATGTTCTCTTCAGACGTACCCAAACCCAGACTTCCATCGCGATTGTGACCAAACGAGTAAACCTTATCGTCATTGGTCGCAAATATCACTTTCGAGCCATAGATACCCCACACATATAAAAGGCGAATACTTCTGCGCAGACCTTCGTCTACCATCGAGGGATTTTTCAAGAACAACTTGATGTCCAAAATATGGTCTAAACTTCTTCTCAATGATCTGTTAATATCAGTCACAGCCTTCCTCTCGATTGGACCAAAGTTTGCGGCACTCGTTGACTGGACCGGTGTCTTCGCAATTGTGGTCTCAGGAGCTTCAATCGGGTCATCATTTTCTTCGTAGATGTAGTCGTTGTCATCAATCGATTGAGTGGATGAAAAATTCTTCTCAGCAATACGTTCCCAAGTCTTAAGCTCGTCGTTTATGACAATGGTTTTGAAAGTGACATTCTTTTTGGCATAAATGGCGTAAACATCGAAGACTGACTGTCCGGAAGCGTCAGTAATCAGCTTCGGCTCGCAATATCTCCTATTCTTCGCCAGTCCCCAGACGTAAAACTGATTGTCTTTAGAGATGGCCAGCGATATATCATTTTCCTTATAAGTGATGATATCTTTGAATTGAATCGAATCAATTTTGTGAGCACTGAACTGATGGCCCACATTTCCATTCCCTATCTGACCACAAGTATTGTCCCCGAAAGCATACACATATGAGTCAGATGATAACAGAAGCGTATGATTTGGACCGCATAGAGCTTTGGTGAAGAAAACCCCTTCGAGGCCGGGGATTAGTTCGGGTCGGTTTGAGTTGGGCCTCATTCGGAACTCAGGCTTATCGATACCCAACTGACCGAAGCAGTTGTTTCCCCAGACATAGACCCGTCCGCAGACAGTTAACGCGATGGAATGAGATTTGCCACAAGATATAGACATAACTGCTTCTCTGATTTGGATCTCTTTGGGAACGGGACTCATGTTATAGCTGTAATCACCCAATTGTCCAAAAGTGTTGTCACCCCAGGCGTACACCTGAACAAAGACGAGCACATAATTCAGAGCAATTATCTCCGGCGGTCATACCGTTCCGTCCATTGCCAGCGCCAGAGTGTAAGCGGCGCCACAACTCAACTGAGCGATGTGTTCGCCGGACAGTTCTTCGATAAGCAAGGGTTTGTTGGTCTTGGAAACGGCCGGAATGCCCAACTGTCCCGAGTCGTTATGACCCCAGGCCAGGCACTGCCCACTGTGTGTTAGAGCGATCCAGTGCTCGAACCCGCAGAATATGTTTACGATCTGTTTGTCGCTGAGCTCGACATTCCATTGTGGACTCACGATATTCTCTTCGTCTGATCCCAGGCCCAGACCGCCGAACCGGTTGCGGCCAAAAGCATACACTTTATCTTCGTTTGTTGCAAATATCACTTCGGAAGCGTTGCAGCCAAAGATGACCAGAAGTCGGACACTCTTGCGGTCGTTGATGTCGCTGATGTTGGACTCGAGAATCGGAAAGTTCTTGAGGTGTATAACGCTCTCCATCTGGGGATCAGAGATAAGACATTGCGTGATATTAAATGGCATCCAATCGGACAGTGGTTTCGTTGGGACAGTACTTCTGCTCTGCTGTTTGAGACACTTGATGACCAAACTATCGCTCAATTAGCCGATTGTCATCCGAAACATATGTTTTCTAATTGGAAACAAATAATTAAAACAAAAAATATTTGTTTTTATTCAAATGTAAACAAAATTGAATCCATTCAGAGATGACGTGATTCGAGTGAACACATGCTCTGCACTGCTCTCACCTGTCAGTGACGGAAAGCACTAAACCATCAGAAGTGAAGTCAATGCCAATGAGAGCCGCCAACCAAACGACCTGTCGCTCAGTCACCGCCGATGTCTGCCCGAAGAATCTAATTGTGTGGACATAAGAGCAATGACTCGTTATGATTGTGGCGATCATGATTCATGATTGTCTTCCTCAGGATCGCTCACACTTTCTTACCTTGTATATTATAGAGTCTATAATTAATTATAGTTATTTAATTGGTATTATTTATGACTTAATTGAATTATCAAATAAATGTAACTAATTTTTGACAAAAATTATTACAAAGTATTCATTTATTAATCGCCAAACATGTTATCAATTATTATCTCAATCAATGGATACGGCAAACAATATTTTATCTAATCTTTGGTGGCATTTAGTGTAGAAAATTCCTGTGAGTCTCAAAATTCAGGACTTCGTTAAAAAAACTTTGGAATCGATAATTATTAGATAAAAACTTTCACCTTGTTACTTTCTAAATAATTTCAAACTAATTTAAAATGTTGTTGTCCATAATATAGAATAAGCACATATTTGCAATGATTCGAACAGCAATTGGTATTAAAGTTTTTTATTCGCAAATTAAGTATTAATTATAAACACAATCAGTGAATCGATTGAAACAAAATTTAGAGACAAATAAATGAGGTCTGAAATGCGATTTTGAGGCTAACCAACAATTCATTTAAGTCTTGGTCATTCAGTCCATTATTTATCCGTAATATCCGAATCCACGTCCATAACCACCGAATCCACGGCCATATCCTCCATATCCACCGAAACCTCTTCCATAGCCGCCGATTCCGCGACCGAACCCGCCATAACCGCCATAACCGCCTAAACCACGTCCGTAGCCACCGAATCCACGGCCTATAAATGTGTAACATTATCATGGTTGTTTAAATAAAATTGTTCAGGATGAAAGGATAAATGAGTAAAAAGGAAGTTGAATTCAAATGGGCACTCACCGTATCCACCGTAGCCGAACTGAGCGCTGGTCACGACCACCAGCACCAGGAGAACGGCGAACAAAGCGAACAATTTAGCGTTCATTTTGCAATTGGACTCAAGTTTGTCTGATTCGAGCAAAGAAAGCAAAAGTCGAATGTGTGATGAAAAAGACAAACTCTGGCATCGCTTTTATAGCTGGTCTGAAGAGAGGGAGCGGTCGCCAGAACACAGGTATCCCTAATGGTATGTCTATTCGGTGGCATTGACGGGATGTGCGACACATTGTGACAGTGGGTCCGGCGCTCACGCGGGCGGGTATTGGCTGTGCGGCCAATCATAGACGTGGAGCGCATATATCTGTAGCACAAAAAGTCATTTTTTTCAATAGAAATCCAGAATTACTTTCCATTTCATTATTATTAACGCATAATTCAGTTGAAGGCCGTATTGACTCAATTATTTGTAAATTTTGGAAATTCTGTGCTATTTCTGTATCATCTCCTCTTTGTTCTAATCCATGCAATCGACCAAGACACTGACACTGTTGGCAAGTCATTGAGCTTGGCTTTCGAGGAATTAGACAATTTTGACAGATATCTCATTAAAACTGCATTTCCCCCTAAAATCTTGTTTCGAGATCCGACAAGTTTTATTTGGAGTAAACTTATTTTGACTTATAGATTAATATCCAATTAAATTTGTAATAATTATGCCTATAACTTGTATTATTGTAAATTATGTTAATTCACATCAAAATAATTTAGTCGATAGCTAATCAATTGATGGCACTTTGATATTAATTAAAAACCAAGTTAACGTTCTCATCGGAAGCTTATATAATTTCCCTGCAATTTTTCAATTTTCCGCTCAACACTTTTACCTATCTAAATGAAGAATATTTCCTACTTACTAGATTACATCCTTTATTAATGATTGTATTAAAATTCCAAATAAGACAGTTATTATACTTATCTTGAATCAAAAATGGATGTTATTATTATAATATGCAAAAATGTTTTCCATTTGAAATTCCAAAAATCGCGACAAACTTAATTGAATACAAATGTTGAATTGCATGTTTAATTGCAACAACCTTTGTTAAATAAAAATACTTATAAATCTAATTTGATTAGCTTAAGGCACACAAATTCGAATTAATGAAAATATAATTCCCGACAATCCCTCAAATTTGTTTTTGGTGCTGACAAGAGGGTAAATATCCTATCTGGAGCCCATCAAGACAGTCCAAGGCGAAAACTGGGATAGACTAGTCAACGGTAACGTTGTCGACTATTTTTAGACAAACTGCGCGGCAAAAGTGGAAATTCTGGTCATCGCTGTCATTGAAAATTAAATAACATTTGATTGTCTGTGAGAATCGATTCCATGACATAACGTATACCTCCCGTCTGTTTACCCAAAACTAGTCTTTGGCTAAAAATAGCTCTTTTATTGTCTATTATTGCATAGAATTTCGAATTATTTTTGAAAAATAAATTGAAAAAAACAAATATATCATTCGAATTGGCCAAGATACTTCTTGTGATCGAGCTCACAAAGCGTTGATTAACAGCTAAGAGTTCATTTAATAGTTTATCGAATAAATGTATTGAATAAATGTATTGAATATTGGATGTAATTAACCAATTGTGATTGATCTAGGTCATTCATCGGGCTTGCCTTAAGACAATTGAATCATTTGCCCAAACAATACAGTTATCTTCGATCGCTTCTGTTTGGGCTAATCGTATGGATGTGTTTGTAAGCAAACTCGAAGACAATGGCAATTACCGTCTGGGGTGTCAGTGGAGGCAAAGCCATGACTGACACGACATGACTGACATGACATGACAGCAGTGATCGGTTGTCCTCAGGAGTGAACAGAATAACACACTATTTGAAGGTTAAATGTTTTAATGAACAAAATGAACATTTTGTATATGATTTGGAAATGTGAGCAAACAATTAATGTGTTGTTTATGAGAGAAAACATGTATTATTCGATATAAATATTGATATGAATTTTGTCTATTATATTGAAATCGCATTCAAATCACATAATGTTGTGATCAATGACTGCGAAACTCTATTGTATTGGAATTTGTTTTGAATGTCAGTCACTGTTTCGCCACTTTTTCGCTTCGGTTCCGAACCGAACAATGAATGGCCAGCGAAGCCAATCGGCGACAAATGCTTGGAATCAGCCGTAGAATAGGCGACCCCTAAGGTAAACAAGCAATTAGTGGTAATCGAAACGAGCGATGCAAATGTGGGCTCTCATTGACTCACTTGAATGGTCGGTACCCCTTATAACCCCTGCCGTAGTACCCGATTCTGAACGGTCGAGGGTAACGGTAGCCCAGAGGCCGAGGATTCCAATAGCCAAGTGATCTGTCGGAGGAACTTGGTGAAATTGTGAATTAAATTGGTCCAGTAGTACCCATATGGGTTGTATCCCCAGTAAGGTGCCAAGCAATCTGCCAGATCAGGTTGTGTGAGCCAAAATGCAATGATCATGCAAAACACAAGAGTCAGTTTGGTGGCCACTAAAATAAGCAAGTTAGTCAAATGGCTTGATCAGGTTGAAAAACTTACTTTGTTCTGCTTGCTTCTTGATGTGAGTGAATAGTCATACTTTTTTTGGTTCATTATATATCATTTTCTTATCATTTTAGAAAACCAAAATATACCAGTTGACTAGTGTGCTAGGTATCTATTTGACTTTCACTACCGTCAACTAACCCTTTTTGAAGTGCCTTTCAAGCAATAAACAAATCGAATGATTTGCCGAATTCATTAAGTCAACAGACGTTAAGTTAACGTTAAACAACTTTAAACAACTTTATCCCTCTTTCACTATCAAATCTTTATCCTTATCTCTACCATATATTTATTGTTTGAAAACTGATGTAAAGATATGTAATCTCATCGAAGATCTCGCACTCAGCCAGTGATAACCCTTGAGAGCCAATAGCGATAACCGAACCGAATGTCATGCGAATGTCGTTGTGATGCAAAGAGCTATCGGAGTCCAACCGGAACTGTCGAACCAACCAAACCAACCAAACCCAGTCATCCCTGTTATCTCTTTTCGCAGAAAAATCGACAAAAAGTTGTGAACAAAACATGATTTCCTCTGACATCAAAATTATTATTCCTTTCGATTCAATTGAAGCGAAAATATTTAGCAAAAAAACGGAAACCGAAATAGCTTTCAGAAATTAATTAACTCTTGAATTGATTTGAATATATTGTTAATGAACTCAAACATTAGATAATTGTCTAATTCGGTCACGAATTCTGATTTATTATGTGAATTATGTAAACAAAACTGAACCCAATATTGTATCTTGGTGGTTCCGAATGGAAGATAAAATAATTGAATCATCATTCGAAAAGTAGCAAGGTCACACGAGCTATCTTTGTTTGAACAGAGACATGTCATCTATTTGTAATTAACAAGGACTAATTATTTTTATTATTATCAATTACTTTTCAACTAATTAAAAAAATAATGATAAACAAATGCATCATGGAAAATCCATTTCCAATTTGAACAAGATATGTTTGCTTAAAAGTTGATGGATCATGCAAACACGAGCCAGGTGCGATTTTTCTTTACAAGCCAAGACACTATAAAAACCTGGATATCGATCGGGAAAATATCAGAAAGTTTTCGATACAATAACTCGAAACAAGAAAATTGTTCAACAATTGGAAAAATGATGAAAAGCGTCTTTGTTTTGCTCGTAGTAGCCATGGTGCTCGTCAGCCTGGGTAAGTTATTGATTGAATGCAAAGTTAGCAATCAATAAATCAATGAAAATATCCTTGTTCAATAATAGTCGATGAAAGCCAAACATTCGATGCCGAGAGCGCTAAGAAACAAATGGGAACAATGAGTGGCGGAAAGGGTGGCGACACGAAGGATGGCGGAGGAAGCAGTGGTGGCGCGGCATCGGAGGCGCCCAAGACTAAGAAGTGAGACCAAGGGCAAGGATGACGACACCGATTCCATCTTGAAGTGATTGGTCTGACCAAGTACTGACTAAAGACATGAATAAATAAAGTGTGTTCATTGACCAATCAATATGATTGATAGGCTCTCTCGACTTTTATCAATAGTCATCTCATTTATTAGCATTAATCTCAAAACGAAAACCAATTAATTGAGTTCAACCATTTTTGAGTCTTCTGGAACATTAGCTGCCAGATGTCCGCCATCGGACACCAAATCAGATCCAGTGATATAAGACGACTCTTCCGATGCCAGGAAAAGGATTGCATACGCGATGTCATTAGGCTCTCCGCCCCGACCCGTCGGTAATTTGGCAGCCAATTTCTCCTCCATCTCTGACATAAGCTTGTCCTCGATTCCCATCGCGACGTGGAAACTAGTCCTAACGATACCTGGGCTGAAGACAACAATATAAAGCCTAAGAAAGAGTATGTAGAGACAAGATTTACTTGACAACATTGACGCGAATGCGTTTGGGGCCCAACTCGGCGGCCATACACTTAGTGAACATATCGAGACCTGCTTTGGTCACACAATAGACGGAGAACTGGTCAAACTGTGGACAAACTAGGTTTTAGATGCATGCAAACAGTGACGTCTTTACCGTCATCTTCGATGCGATACTCGACACGTTTATAATATTTCCTTTGGTTTTCTCCAAATGTTCGACCGATAGATGAGTCAAATAGACCACTGAATTCAGGTTTAAGTTTAGAATCTTCTGATACTTCTCGTAGAAATCGGGTTCAGTTATCGGTGACATAATCCCAGCGCCAGCGTTGTTCACCAGAATATCCAGTTTTCCAAAAGTCTTGATAGTTGTGTCGACGAGACATTTGAGATCTTCTCTTTTGGTCACATCTGCGGTCACTTCTAAAGCCTTCAACTTCTTCGGCGACACATCATTGCACTGCTTCGCGACGGCCGACACATTCGCGGCGTTACGACCGGTGACCACAACATTAGCGCC
>JAQGBE010000846.1:0-14286 GCA_034698225.1 Scheloribates latipes | reverse complement strand
CTCCGCACTCATCGCTCGATCGCAATGTTGTCGATCGAGTGACCCATTTGTGGTCACTTTAGAATCGATTGGTATTATCACTAAATTCTTCACTCATTTGATCGCAATTTTAGTACAAATTTTCAAATTTTATTTCAGACAAAAGAGAATGAGTTTAGAGAGAAAATGATTTTAGAAACGATTGAGTTTGAGGTCAATCAGCAAATCAAACAATAAATATAGAAATCTAATTAAAATTACAATCGAATGACATTAAGTATTGAACACTAAATGAATAATTAATTGATTCTTTAAATTTCGTCACAAATGATAACCCAATTAATGATTGTAAAGCAATAATTCAATTAATAATTAGTTTTATATAAATAATAAAAGAAAACTGTTTTACATAAGACTTGAGACAAACTTTTATTCCGTCTTTCTTTAGTATAATTCAATATTCGGTCGCAACATATCCGTCACCTCCAGTCACGAACTCTTCTTTTCTTTGTCTGCGGCGTCGCCTTTGGCTCCGACGGTCGCAGTGTTTTGCGATGAGGACTCACTGCCAGCCAATAGATCGGGTCAGACATTGTCATCAAATCAAATGCGTTAAACATTAATTACCTTTTGTTTGCGTCCGTCTTCTCTTCGCTTGGTTTGGGTTCGGGTTCTGCGGCTTCAGTGCTGACTTCAGCGGGACTGGCCTTCTTGTCGCCGCTCGAGTCGACGGTCGGCTCCTCTTTCTTCTTGGTTTCGTCACTTGTCTTAGTGTCGGACGCATTGTTAATGCTTTGGTTGTTATTCGAAGAGCTGTTGGCCTCGACTTTCGATTTCTTAGCCTTCGGTTTGTGAGACTTAGTGTCACGTCTGCCGTCGCCCTCGTCCTCGCTGTCAGAGAACTCGTCCTCGCGAGCGATCCGCTTCTCCGAAGCCCTTATACTGATCCTCTCATCGCCATCCTGTTTGTCCTCGTCTTCACTTTCCTGGTCAATCGCATCTTCGGGAATGGCCTGCATTTGGACACCCGGTGCGTGCGGAAGCATTCGAAGGTTTTCGAACAGACGAGTCCTTTGAGTTTGCATTAGAAATCATGTTTTGAGTAATCAAGTTTGGATATTCAATATTCAAAACTCACTTAATTTTCTCCAAATATTCAGAAGTGTTTTGGTTAGTCATATTCGATGGACTGATGTGAAGCTTAAAGTCGGGTCCGAAGTACTCGAAGTAGTCATTGTACGGCAATTCTGTCACAAAAGTCAGTTCAGATCTCAACCATAAGCAACCATTGAATACCGTTTGCGATCTCAGAGTTGAGCGCAACAGCCGTTTCGTGTGTCCAACAACGGGCGACATTGCGAATCGTGTATCCGCCGCCGCCCACCAAAAGCAACGGCATATTGAACTTCTTGACGAACTCAACACATTTTCCGTGCCCTTTCAGTGTCAGGTTAAAGCATCCGAGTCTGTCGCCCGACAAGGAGTCGGCACCGCATTGGAGAACAACAGCACTCGGCTGATACATCTCCATCACCTGAGGAGCGTTGACACCACGATCAGGTCAAATTATATGAGCAGTTCATTTGCTCATACCTTTGAGATCAGAGGCTGGAAAATGCTTTCATAGGCGTCGTCGTCGATGCCATCCCTCAGAGGAAAGTTGACCGCATAGTACTTGCCTTTACCGGCGCCGATGTCTCTCAGATCTCCGGTCCCAGGAAAGTATTCGCCGTATTTGTGGAACGAGACGGTCATAACCCGGTCGGTCGTATAGAACGCCTCTTCGACACCATCGCCGTGATGTATGTCAATGTCGATGTAGAGCACTCTCTGGTGATACTTAAGCAGTTCCAATATGGCTAACACTATGTCATTGACGTAACAAAAGCCCGACGCCTCTGACTTCTTGGCGTGATGCAGACCTCCCGCCCAATTGATGGCGATGTCCGCCGCCTGCTTATTCAGTTTGACGGCTCCGGCAACCGAACCACCGGTCGACAGCTGACAGAACTCGTAGAGACCGTCGAATACCGGACAGTCTTCGCCCACATTGACTGAAGGCGAGTAAATCAGGCGATTAGTTGTCGTTTAATGCAATAATCGCTTACATCTCTGCATTTGTTTGTTGTATTCATTCATATTGTCGGGTCTGATGCTCCTCAAGAACCTGATGTAGTCATCCGAGTGGTATTTTGTCATCTCTTCTTGAGTGGCTTTGTGTGGCCGCTATCACAGAAAGGCATTTTCACTGTCAATATGTCAAAGTTGCAAGTGCACATTTGAGCTAGCTACATGTAAATGTATATAAATGTTTATATATGCATGTATATGCTTGTGGCGAGATAATCTAACATTGACAAAGACTAACATAGATCTCCATTTTTCGGTAGAGGCCATAGTTGAGGATCAGGTTGTGGGCCATTCGTATGCGGTGGGGCTTCATCGGGTGACCTTGGCCGTAGTAGTAGTTGCCGATGTCGCCTACAATGCGTCGCAAGGTTAGTCATATACGGCTCAAACCTACCGCTATTAGTCGGGCATTAGTAGCCCTGCGCTAAGGTTGGCCTCTCTCTCGCTCCTCACCGCAACCATTCATTCATATTTTGCACATTTTGAATCACTCATGCAATTGGCCTCACCACCAGCCAATTTGGCGACTCAAGCCAACAACATGACCACATGTTGACCATCATTGCCGAGAGACAGTCCACTTGTCAAGTGGTGGATTGGCCGACCCTAACCTAACCTAACCTAACCTTAGCAGTGCTCCCACAGAGAAGCATAGCCTCAATGGCCGACACTCTGGATGTGCACTAAAGCCGAGCGCAAGCGAGTGATGGCATTGAAAGCCGCGCTTCCACTGACTCGGGAACGCAATCATTTGCAACCAAAGCCACAATTAATTAGATCCAAGAGTCTGTCACTAATTAAGAGGTCACTACTTCGGCGAGGGGTCAGTGGGCGAGACAGCGATGTCAGTGGCAATGAGTGCAATCAAATTGAAGAGACATACCATCATAATAATAGCAGACCCTCTTCTTGGTGGCGGCGGTCGACGACATGATGGCTCAGTGGTGGTCAGGCGGGCGGTAGTGAGTCGGGCGGACCGGTGTCTGTCGGCGGCAGTGATGCGAACCGATTCTCAAGTCTTTGAACTGAACCGCAAAATGCCTTTCAAAACCTTTGGCCACAGGTTTGGCCGTCAGATGGCGTTAGGGCTCAGCAGCGATGGCAGCGCTCGACCGCATCTGACCCGCGATCTGTTGTGGCCTCTGGACGGGCGACAGCCGAAGAATACCGACGCTATGTCTGTCCTTAGACAGGCCCTCATAATCGGTGGCTCGCGTGGCATCGGTTACTCGGTTGCCGACAAATTCGCGGTATTTCAAAGACATGAATAATTTTGATAATTGATTGGTTTGACTGAAACTAACAGAAAAATGGTTACAATTTGACGATAATGTCCCGAAATAAGGATAATCTGGTGAGAAGTGTGGACACATTGAAAAGTCAAAACCCGGAAGTTGTGGTCAGTGGACAGGTTTGTGATATATCGAGTCAGCAATCGATTGAAGAAAGTGTGAAAAAAGTTGACCGAAAGTTGGGAGACATCGAAGTCCTGGTGAACGCGGCGGCAGTCAATTGGGATAAACTGCTGATGACTGCTAGCAAAGAGCTGATCCAAGACATGGTTGAAACCAATTTAATGGGAACTATATTTATGTGTAAAACAGTTTTGAGACAAATGATAAGACAGAAGAAGGGATCGATTGTCAACATAGGTCATGCAATATCACCACTTCTTATCGCTGATGACAATTGTCTCAACTGCAGGAAGTGTTGTCGGTCTGAAGGGCAATACCGGACAAACCATATACTCGGCCACAAAGGCAGGACTCAATGGCTTCACCAAGTCTTTGGCCAAAGAAGTGGCGCCGTTTGGCATCAGAGCCAACTTGATTGCACCAGGTATGGCCTTCAACGGTGACAGTGCACAAACATCACCAAGATGAACTTTTCTATATTCCAATATGATTTTCGCAAAGGTTTCATTTCAACTGATATGACGTCCAAAATCATAGAACCAAAACATTCAGATCTTATTCCTATGAAGAGAATTGGTTCGCCCGAAGAAGTAGCAGAAGTGGTCTACTTCTTAGCGAATGCTTCTTATATAACCGGGGAAATTGTGATTTGTGACGGAGGACTGCATCTCGTCCTCTAGTGTTTCAAAATATTTTATTCAATTTATTTTTAATTTGTAAATTATATTTCAATATTCGACTAGAATTATATTAAATGAGCGCTAAGTTTACAAATCGACTGAATGTCAGTTAAGTCATTGGAACACAATTGAAGACCAATTGGGGTTTGTATTAATGGTATCGCCCTTTCAATTAACCAGTAATGCGATACCTCTTGCGATCGCCTCAGACATTCCGATGTGAGTCTCAATCTTCAGAGACGTGTCTTCTATTTTCAGTTATCACGGCTTGTGTTGACCCGTCACTGGTCAGTAGTGTTGGCACTTCGCAAATTTCATCGCGCAATTTTAGCCAATTTAGCCGAGAAGAAGTTGAAAAATACTGAAAATTCCTTAAAATTTAGTATTTGGTAAATGTTTAACAATTTAACAGATCCAGTCTAATCAATCGTCTCGGCCGAAAATGTGAAACTTGCCAACACTACTGGTCAGCCATTTGTGACATTTCCTATTTATAGTCATTTTGATTCACTATTAATCTAAGAATGCGATCGAAATATGCAATTATTTGAGATTCAAATTGTGTCGAACCGTCCGATGGCTGCCATTCAACAGTTGTCAGCGAATCTCACTCTAGAATTGGTTATTTGTTCAGAACTTTCTTTTGCTTCGCTTTCATCTTTGATTTCTTTGAACTGAACTTTCAAAGAGTTGGTCCTCTCTTTCATCGGATGTGCTTCGTATGCATTGCCATTGACGGCCAGTTCCTGGTGTTGCAGGAGTTTGACGGCCGCCTCGTTGTCTTCACTCAATGTCGACATCATATGGAACTTAACATCTATTCAAATGGTGTTGATTAACAATTTCGCACAATAATTGGTAATATTTTTATAGTTATTATTAGTATTTATACCTCGGTTATTAATTTTTGAGCCCCGTTTTGAGTGAAAGAACGGAGTATCGCCTTGAAACTTCCTGGTCTGGTAGTTCTTCTGCAAGTTCCAGAGGTAGAGCGAGACGAAGAACAACATAACCGATAGGATGCCGACACAAGTTATATAAATCGGTGTTTTGTTGATCTGTTCGCTCGATCTCAATACCAGAGGCTTTGTTTTGAACGGAACCAGAGTTGGTTCCGGCGGACTCAGCCACTGCTCTTTGTCCTCCTAAACGCAAATGGCAATCAAATCATGTCAATCGACACCACTCTGAAAATATACCGCAACACCAGTGCCTTCATTAGACACAACCATTGGCGAAGAGATGACCGGAACGTGCACTTTGAAGTCGGCGCACAGTCCTTGTTTGATATTACCCTCGACACGAACGGCCGCCAAATCAGATCTGCCGCCAAATGCCGACTCCAATGGCTCTAATTTCAAGTCATTTAATTCAATCAAAACGTCTAAAAAGTAAATAACAATTGTGATCGTCAATGCATTGCCATTGTCTATGAGGCCAACTGTTCTCACTCGAAACACATCCGACAAAGTTAGACAAATTGTCGAACCGATTGTCATTCTGGTTGGCGGCTCCGACCAGAACCACGTTCTCCTGGTCAATGTGGTCGCTTTGGAACAATCGCGACTCAAATGTCAGGTCATAAATCTCACTATCGATCTGGTGATAGCATAATCAATATTACGCCTATTCTTATTCCAAACTTTGATAGCTCACAATCAACTGTCCATTTCGGCCTTTGCGGGCGTAGAGCAGCCAATGTCTGTTGCCGTCGGCAAACGACAGTTCCTCAGTCATCATAACTCTGCTGCTGTCTGTGAACGTCAACAGAATGCCTCGATTAATCATGCTCACATTGTCAGATGGTCAGTGCATTACACTTGGCATCCTTGTTGGTTTCCTCGACAACTATCGATTGGTCGGGCATAAGACTAACGTGGATGACGGTCGAGCTGACAGAGTGGATGACCACCAGCATTGTGCGGCCAGAGTCAGTTGGCTTCTTATCGGTGGAGAAGGCCAGATGAACACTGACTCTGTTGAGGGACTGGTGTTTGGCGTCAAAGCTGTACCGAACCAAAGAGAAGCCGTTAAAGCGGGCGCCGACGTCCTTATTGCAGGTCTGTCCGCCGTACGAAGTCATACTGCAGTTGCACCGAATCTGATTGTTCTTCCAGTCCTCAGTGCAGGCGCCGCCGTTCTGACACGGCATTCGGTCGCACAGCATATTGCAGCCGGGCTTGATTTGCCCTATGGCCACAACGGCTGGCTCTTTGGCCGACGAACTCAGATCAAAGAGTTTGCCGCCCACGACAAAGCCTTGAAGACATCCGACAATGCCCTGAATCTGTGAAGTGGCGCCCACTTCATCCACACCTCCCAAGAAGAGCTGACTGTGAGCTTCAATAGGTACCGGAGGCCGAGCAGGTTTGACCAGTTCGAACTCGTCGCCTGACTTCCAGGGCTTTTGACTATACTTGTTGAGGAATTTGATGGAGTGGTTGATGATGATCGAGGCATCGTTGGCCGTGAGAATCGATTTGCTTCTCTGGCTTCTGTCGACTTTCACTTGAATGGGAATACCACTGGTGAGGACATCGCCCACTTTGACGGCCCCTCTGACCACCCGGTCGTAAGCGTTGAACGTGAAGACCACGTGAGACCCGTTCTCGATATGCAACTGAACGAAGTTATTCATGTAATCGTTGGCGTAGAAGATGAGAGCGTTTGACATATGTGTCCGGAAGTTGATTATTATGTCTTTCTCTAGAATGGGATTCACTTCTTTGCCTTCGGCCAGCTTTTGATAGTAGGAGCTTGGTGTTATGAACGTCATGCTGTTGGCGTTGATGTCGGTCTCGCAATGTCTGCCCGTTTGCGATATAGGATTAGCACATTTGCATTCGTAAGAACCCCAGAGTTCGACACAAGTGGCGCCGTTTTTACAAAGATCAGGTCTGCAGAACGGCCGACAGCCCTTCTCGATGTTGGGATACCTGGACAAGTGTTCGGTCAGTGTTAGTCCTGGTCAGTGCTGTTGCCGATAATTACTTTCTGTGCAAATGTCTCTCCAGATTGACGACTCTGTCGTTTAGAACTAATCCTCTGAGACATCCGATAAAACCAGTTCTAACGTCTGAATTAGTGAGCAGTTGTTTGGGAGCGCCGCCCATATAGAGGGGGCCTTCGAATGCGTTGAACTCGTCGTCGTCTTCCAGATCGAAAAGTTCCGAATTAACATTCACTGTGAATCTTGGCAATGAGAATAAGACAATCAATTGGAATGTCATACAACTTGCCAAAGCAATGTTCGTATGCTTGCTAACAGTCATAACAAGATTACCTCATATGGTGAGCGTCGCTATCGATCCAAATCTGCTGCCAATCGCCAGTATTGAGCCGACGGACAGTCTTTAGTTTGACTTTTCGGGGACTATTGTTGACCAGGAACTCAAAAGTAATCTCATATTCGCCGGATAGAATTGCTTTGAAATATCCATGGTGAGAATGAAGTGGAGCTTGGTAGAAGATTACTGCTTTGCTTGCTGTGGTCCTGAAGCTGACCGCAATATCTCCGCCCTCCCAACCCGACGGCACTTCCAAATAAGACTCTTTAGTTTGAAATGTGATTTCGTATTCCCGAGTGTCTGAGAGAATACCATTAATGAAGACATTGATCACAACTTATAGTGAAATACTGACTCGAATTAATGCAACTGACGTTTCCTAAGATGAGATGCGCCTCAGAATCTGGAGTCAAGTGTTTGGTTTGCAAGAAGAACATGCGAGTGATTCCCACGTCTTTGGGGTCGGTGAAGAGGCCGTCGTCGTGTTTCCAGCCGACTGTTTCGCTGTCGCAGTTGCAGTACTTGCTTCGGTTAAAGCATGTCTGACCGTTCCAACACCGACACCGACCAGGAAGACCGCTGCCGATACTAGTGACCTGATGTCCGGCTTCTGTCGACTGCATCCATGTATAACTCGATAATCTTTGAAATAGAAGTTCAGCAAAAATGAGTGAATCACATGTAAGGGGAATTACCCCAACGGCGCCGAATTGCACTCATATTTGATATATTGTGTGCATTGCTTCGAGTGTTTGATCAGCAAATTGATCATTTCGGGAGTGAATTCGCGATATGTGACGTTGAGGTAGAAGTTGCCAGAAATGCCTCGCTCTCTCACTACCTGTCAATTGAGTATCACTTGAAAAGAGTCCTTAAGAAAGTCATTCATACCAATTGGTGTTTGATATTGTGCTCAATAATGGTCTGAATCATCCCATCTTCAGACATGGAACAAATGACATGTGCCGGTGGTAGCGGACCGTTCCTATCGATATCTATTCTATAAGTGCCTGTCTTTTGATAGCCGGCCAGATATAGCTCTTCGCACGTTCTCTTATAGAGGGCTAAAAGTGGTAAAACTGACGAATAATCTCTTAAATGGCAGATAACTCACAGAAATGACAGGTTTTGCCGACGTATCCGGTTTTGTCGCAATCACAACGCGTGGCTCCGGTCTCGAGCGAACTGAGACATTGGCCGTTGTGTTCGCAGACATTGGGACTCTTGCACGGGTCGACCAGTTGGCAGTTGTCGAGAGATATTTTGCCGATCACTGCGTATTTGGTGTAAATGACTCGCGGGTCGATTTGGACGCCGTTCAGAGAGATGTCTCGCAGACAACCCCTTATGCCTTCACTGGCACTGGAATTGGTTAGGAATCCGGAGCCAAACGAGACGTTTGATTGGAAACACTCGACCGATAAATTGGTGACCAGGGCCTCATTTCTGAACCTGTAGTTGGAAACGATGGAAATGGTTCCGTTGCCGTCTGACTCGAGCGATATTTGCTGCCAGAAGTTGAGCAGATGTCGGACACCACTGCTAATCGTCCACAAACCAGTCAAAGAACTGTTTGAAGCACTGATGGTGAACATGGCCTCACTGTTGGTCAGGTGTAAGAACCAGTATTTGTCGCTTTTGGTCAGTCCGTCCCGCAGACTGCCCGACGCAAGAATGGCATCGCTCTTCTCTGATTTGAACTCGAGGCTCATCTTCAGTACTGGAGATCTATTGGTGCTAATAATGAAATGAGATTTCTTGGTAGACATTGTGATAGGAATGGGATCGATGTCCGCACAGCCGAACTCTGGAGGGAAGACACTGTGATGGTTGGCAGCTCTGCTCGTTCTGTTCAGTTCGTACAATATGTTTATTGTATTGAAGTAAACGAATTTCAAACATCCGACGAATCGATAGTTGAGATCAAAAGGCACTAATTGAGGCTTAAAGCGAGCGGTGGGCACACCTCCGAAGAATATTTCTATATCACAAAGAAACTGTCAAAACCATTTCTTTCAAGGGCTATGCTACAACGGACCTGGATCAATGTGGAGGTGATGGTGAGCACCTGGAACCTGCAGTGATTTGACAAGAAGTGTGTCGATGAACAGCTGAATAGTTCTCAAGTGATGTTTGACTGTAATGTTATGCCATTTGTTGTCCGAAAGGATCACATCATCGATGCTGGCATTCATGGGTCCGCCGCCCAAATCCATTCTGAAGTTCAAGAATCCATTCTTCAGATGCATTGCAATATAGTTATGAACCGGTTGTTCGCCGCGAGCGTACACTAGGATCTGGTTCTTGGTCTCTGACTTCATGTGGAAACTGATTCGGTTCATGTCTGAGTGGACCTTATCCTTGTAGTTGTAGAGCTTATACGAGACGAACGAATATCCGCGTAAAGTGAGAACAGATATGTTGTGACTTCTGCAGTGCCAGTCCTCGCGTTCGGTGGCGAAACAGTCACAACTGGCATACGTGTAGTGATTAATACACTGAGCATTGTTTGCACACAAATTCAGTTTATGGCACATATTCTGGCACTCGGTCTCAACACCTGCCCAGCGGTCGATCGCCGCCACTCGCCATTTGCTCGGATGGCTCGCCGTCTCTGTCATGTCATTGAATTGTATTCTCCCAATACATCCGACAAATCTTCTCACACTATATTGTTGATGACTTATCGGTCTTTTCGCGTCTAAGCCGCCGAAGAAGAGTATAGATGGGGTGGAATCTTGTGCTTTGCGGCGGAGAAACGTTGCCAAAGATGTCAATACAATTGTCATTCCATTGTTCTTATGGTAGCGATTGGCGTTATCCAGATATGCAGTCAAAGATCCGTTCAACGGATTAATACTAATCTTGATCTCGTGAAGCTGGTCGTGATTGAGGCCCTGACCGATGAAGAATGACTTTTGTTCCGATCCAAACTCGTGGATGATTTTAAGTCTTCCATTTTCAAGCATGACATAGAGCTCGAAGACGGGTAACCCTTGTACGGGATTAACCACTGTGTGGTAGCAGAGGAGGCCATGCGGTCGGTCGGTCTTGAACTGGAAGATGATCTCTCGCGGCCTCATTATATTCCAGAAGCTGTTTGTGTCGATCGCAATGAAAGAGCCTGATTTGGCCATGGTCAGCATCTTGTCCGTCATGTTGAGCTGACCGTTAGTGTCATCATGCGATGCCATACACGACCCCAATGTCTGGAGCGCAAGCAATATGACCGCAAACTTGTCGCTCATCTTCAGACCAATCATATTTAGGGCATTTTCACTGGATTATGGTCACAATGTTAACGAGCATGTCAAATTGTACTGCACCAAAATGTTTGCCCATTTGACATCTAAATTAATAGTTTGAATTGAATAAAAAATGAAACTTTAATCGAGATAACTAACTGAGAATTCGTGAACTTTTAAATGGAATTCAGAGCCATATCTCTATACGTGAAGCGAAATAACAACTGATTTAGTCATTCATTTTGGATCACAATTTGAATGCAATTCTTCAAAACAATAAGAAGTGAACTCACAATCGGATAGAATCACAAACTTTGTTATCACAAGAATTGCATAAAACAAGTGCTTAACTCAAATATTTACTGCTATCTAATCGCTATACTTATAAATCTTCCGACAATTTACTCTAATTTATCTAATATTTCAAGTGTTACTCAAATTTATATATAAAGAAAAAGGAGTTTTAAGAGTAAAATATTGGAGAATTTGTGCGATAAATCTGTTGATCACTTATATTGCTATTCAATTTATGAATTAACGAATGATATCTGCTTTTTCTTAATGGAAGTAAACAATAAATCGGTCGTCGGGTGAGAATAGCAAAAGTGGCAATAGAATGGCAATAAAATGGCTAGATCATCTCGTCTCGAGTTCAACATTCGAGCCCAACGTTGAGAGCATTTCGAAGAATCCTTATTATTAATAAAGAGTCGAGTCATCCGAGGGTTAGTCTCCGAGACTGGCTTTGGTTGCCACCACTATTCCGGTTAGAAAATTGGTGGGTGTTTTCGGTTATCTCCTCTTATCTCAAGTAAACTACTATTCAGACTCGACTGCCAAATGAGGCGACTCTTAGCCTAAGACCGCACTTCGAGTTGCAGTCATAGAAAGTTTAAGAAAATTAATGGAAATCATATTTTTTCTACACTACACCCAAATATACTATTCATTCCGTCGTAGACCTACAAAGAGCCCGGATATTCAGCACTACTTGTAAAGCGATAAAATCGAATGCATTTCTTCTGCCATTAGAAGAGTTAAAACTGATTTGATTGCTTGAAAGACAATCGAACGATTGAGACACAGACAGACATTGCTAGATATAGTCTATTCAGACAGACCTGTAATTACATTGACATATAATGGGCACAACTATACAAGCATTCAATGATTGCATAGATTCAATAAATAGTTTGTTATTCATAGTAAGTATAGAATTACTAATTTTTAAGAACTGAACAATTGAGTCAATAGGAGTGATGCACACAATTATCCGGTTGAATATTGAGCCTAACTCTCGGTCGGCCTTCTCTTCACTGCCAGTCTTTGTTCATCAATAGGTTATTAGCGACCGGTATAAGAATGAATTAAAAGAGAGCCGAAGGGCAGAGAATAACTAATTTGTGGGAGTTTTGGATCACTCGCTCTGTTATAGACTACAATCTGAAGGTTAGTACCGAATAGTAGGCACTCATTAGCAACGAATCTATTTCAATCACTCTTATGATTGAATTTAATAGTCAAATAATATATTGTAATTACGATTAATAGTGACTAAACGGACAGTTGTTTAGTCGGTTGTAATATGAATACTGTTTGAAGTTTGCTACTCGTATGAAATAAACATGATGAGCTTTTCCAAGAGATCGAATCCACGTAACAATAGACAATAAATGGTATGTTTTGTGTTTAGGGTGTTTTGTGTTGTCGATCACACTCTTCAGATGTGGTCAAATAGTTGAGACATTTTTAGCGTTTCCACAAAAAGACTTGAAACGACTTTCTTTTTATTGTTCAGCACTTATTGTCTGTATATTTCAGTTCGTTTTAATTGTCGAATAAATACATGTTTTTAACGCTAGAGACGAAAAGAGTTGATTTCGATCAGTAAATAACATGATAAATTAGAGTCATGTCAATCATCGGCCGTAATTCGCACCAATTCAGCCAATTATTGACTATAAAAAGTGGAAAGCAGCAAGCTCAGCTCAGATGACATATAATCTAATACTGGATTCGACTTCCTATGTGTTGCACTCTTTGGTGAAACGAAATCACCGAAAACAACAAAATAGATGCCCTTTGTTGAAGCCCAGGGCACTTCTGATGCTAATACATTTCACTGGTTTTCATGTTCCGACTGTTCCGGCGATAAATATGTTGTAGTTTCCAACGCATTAATGCCTTATTTGGTTTGAACTAAATTAATATCTTTTACCGATTGACTCACTTTCGGACTATTTATTCAGTAATCAATGTAATAAACGGCTAAACGGAATACGTTTTGTCTGAAAATTAATTCTTAGAACGAAATCAGACGTCAAAGCCATGTATGAAACAATAAATGGTTTAGCAATTCGGTTGACGAGTGGTTCCACTAATCAATGTTAGGCACGGCTTCAGTGATAATGCATTCGAGGCATTCGATTGTCATTTATTAACGACTAATTAAAATATTTAGTTATTGTCACCCAAAGTGTTGTCATTGAATTACATCAATCACTGGCTGATTATGGCTGGCATTCGGGGTGTCGAGGATCGGACCAGAGATCACGTTTGGCTCCATTGCGGCACTCATTGCGCTTAATTTGCACCTCGACATTAATTATCACTTTTCGGGCATTAATAAAATAAATACAAATTATGAGACAATTTATCAATCATTGAATCAATCGTTCGCTATTAAGAGGAGTATTAATAGCAGAGATCTGATTGCATACGAACCGACTGCAGAAAGTCAATGTTCTTGGCTATAGCTATGGCGTGATATCAAATGCAGTATTCAATGTGATCACTGATCAAGGAAGAGCCAAATCTAATAGAATGACTTGAAAGAGCATCAAGCACACGATCAATCTAGTCGATCAATCTAGTTGAGACTTGGCATATGATAGCGAGCGTCAGGTAAACGAGGCTTACCTGAGAGCGAGTCAATCTGTCTCTTGGTGTCTGACAAATGCAGTCTTTTCCTCACTTTTGGTTCAAATAAATCAAAACTAAAACGGAATTATTAATCAAAAACATTGAACAGAAAATTATTAATAATTTTTTGCTTTAGTTATGAAATCATTTTACAAATTATGTTTTAATGGATAGCTTTCGGCCTCAAAGACGCGAAACCTCTCATTGAATGTGAAGCGAAAGCAAAGAATCAAAAGTTATGTCATATTTGAAGTCAAATCTCGTTCCGCGAGAGTCAGTGACGACTGGTTTACGTCAGGACTGCTCTCTATTAGTGCTCTCAGGGATTGCCGTCCGAAGCGAGCTTAGAATGAGTGGCGACTGAAGAGTGACGACAAGCCATAGCACAGCACTCAGTGGCACCGCATAGTGAGCGGCATCACAACCACCGCACCACCCGAATAAACACCAAGTACATGTAAATGCATGTTAGGCCTCGGGCGCAGTTGAAAGCAAGCAAGTTTCATTCAAAATGAATGTCTGCTTTAATTAATGGTTGTAGATAGTGTTGGACCAGAGCCCTCAAAAAGTGTTATTATTTTCACACCTTTTTTGAACAAAAATACACACAATTTAGAGTTCGGACAAA
>JAQGBE010000845.1:0-14287 GCA_034698225.1 Scheloribates latipes | reverse complement strand
ATGTTCGGCCAATACCTCAGCCAACAGATCAATCTCTTCCAGTGAATTCAAATCTCTTACTTTGTTTCTTCTCAATTTAACCATGGTGAGGAGGAGCTCAACAGAATTTCCAATGACACCGATCTAACGAACTATACAATTGAAATTGATCCTATTATTTAACATTGAACTCAAGTTTACTGTCATTCCCTTGAAGTTAATAATTAGCAAGCTAAAATTGGTAACAAATGTATAGGTTGTATAACTAAGACAAACTTGTGTTATGAATTAATTACAAGTTAATGATTGTTTAATCATCACAGACCTGGTGTCGCAACACATCATTATTATCAAGTTCAATCTAATTTTTTATACTGAATGCCTCGCAAATTATTATTAAGAATCAATGCGAATCAATGCGAGGTGTTTGAGGTATGTCCTTGCTAACTAGCCATCCGTGGTTTTCAATAACTTCCTTGAAAAACATCTTGGTCACTTCAGCTATGTCGAATGAGATGGGCGTTCTCATGATTACTGAATTGATCAAGGTCAACATCTTTGAACACGTTGGTCTATCATTGTAATTGTCAGTTGTGAGACAGGTCTTTATGCAGTGGAATATCTCTTCGAACGTGTGACCCAATTCTGTGTCATAGTATTGTCGCAAATGATCTTGTTCAAACCACTCTCTATAATTGCAGCTGTTGAAAATCATGGATTAGGGAAAAATCATCATGATAAATAAAACTCGCTTATCAGTGCGAGGCATCTGAAAGGCAAACACCTCTAAACCGATCACTGAAATGCTATAGACGTCCGCCCTTTCGTTATAAACGCCCATGATCACTTCAGGCGCCATAAATCTCCTAGTGCCAACATCCTGTGTGTTCTTCGACTTTTCCAGGTATTTGGCCAGGCCAAAGTCGCATAGCTTAAGCTGATAATCCGACGATACAAGCACATTTGCTGGCTTCAGGTCACGATGTATCAAGGGCGGTTTCAGATTGTGCAAGTGGTTCACAGCCTCGCATATAGGGTGACCAGATGGATATTTGAAATTTAAGGACATTTCAGCGATTTTTGTGAAATTATATTGTAAATTTGACATGTTAAGGCTAGTATTTTTAAGGACACTAATGTTATTCTATGGAACAAGGATAAATTTTCATGAGGAACAGATAGAGAATTTAAGTACAATCCTTATGAATCAAGGACGTCTGGTCAGCTTACTCGCATATATCGCGCAGAATGTGGCAAGATACTGAAAACTCCTCGATTGTCAGCATCTGTGTCTTTTCTCTGCCGAAGTAGTCGTGCTTGTAATCTAGCACATCTCGCAAGTTACCAAGGCACAATTCCATTTGAATAAATAGAACTTGCTTGTCTTCCTCTACCCATGGCTTAGAGAACTTGACCACATGCACTGACTTGATCTTGGTCATTATGTCTACTTCGCGTCTTTTCTCTTTTTCAATTCCACCTTAGAATGAACAAGTTTAAATAATTCTAATCAACGTGTCCTTTCTTAGCTTACCTGGAATTTCGATCCTTTTCAATGCGAACATTTCGTTCGTCACTTTGTTCCTCACACAATACACTCGACCGTAACTGCCGAAGCCAATTCTCTTCACCTTTTCCAGGTCACCTTGCCATTGTTCAACTTTTTCTTGCTGGTTTTCATACTGAGTTACAGAGAATCTGAAAGTAGTCTCAACTTGTTCATTTTCATTATTCATAGTTACTGGTAGATAATTTTTCTTCATTTTACGAAACCACTTGTAACCAAGACACATTATGATGATCATTAATACGGCCATGATGGAAACACCAGGAAGGAAAAGGTGATTGTAGCTAGATACTTCACGGCAGCGGCTACTCTTGCAATCATAATGATCACCATGGTGCAAGCAGTCCTCTCTGACCTTGTGCCCGTGTCAAAGAAGTAGCTGGCTCCTATGAAACACTGGCACCTATCTTGGTGGTAGAACATTAGATCATCAGGACACCTTTTCCGACGTGAATCTGTTTAGTTGCAGTCTGAATGAAATGAGCTTGTCACTTGTCAGTTGCAGTGACCATGGTAGGTTTCCTGCTTGTAATCTGACTCACACTCACACACCTTGTCCGCCGAACACACCATGTTATCTCCAGAAACTGAACAATCTTGGTCACTTTGACATTCGAAGATAGTGCATTGACCATCTTGATAGAAGTGATTGTCGTTGCACCGGCAATTACCTTTGTAACATTGTGAATTGAGCGAAAAATGAACAAGGCAATCACTTCGACCCGTGCAGTTTACTAGTATATCATTATATATTAATTTGAATGAACTTGGTGATGTCGGAATTGAATCAAGATGAAGAAACAAACAAATTAATATTACTATTTTTAGTATTACAGTCATGATTAACTTGCTCATTCAGAAGTAAGTGTTCGTGGACAATTTCCTGTCAATATTTACAGTATTTTTCATTATCTTCAGATAACAATCACCATGACAATAGGCGAGCCAAGTTGTTTCTTCTACATCTAAGTAATGAGATAACTCTGTAGTAATAAACCAGGAGAAAGATAACCGACAGATCACTCCTATGGCAATGTTATCGCTCTTCCAATTGTTATTTACAATACTATCTCTGAAGAGCTCTTCTCTGGACTGATATTCGTGCAGTTTTTCGGAAAGTTTGGCCGCTTTTGTCACTTCGGAAAGAGTCAGTGGCCACGGCTTTGCCAGCGATGCCCTCAGTTTGTCGAAGAGGACCGAACTGATTGTGACAATAGTTTTCAGATTTGACGCTTTCGTCTAGTTTTGTATTAAGATTTTATTGTGAAAACAAATCGACATCTGAATTCTTGACATGATAATAATGCAATGTAATCATGCTATCACTTTAGTGAAACCATTGCCGATAGTTAGGATATTCTTGCCACGAAGAACTCTGATATAGCCTTGCTCACTCCAGCCAGTGCCCCAACTGATCAAAAATAGCAAGGTCACATAAAATTGAGTGGATATTCTTGTTGACAATCACCTGTTCCTCGCGATCCACTAATCCTGTCCGTTGTCAGTGCCGTAATTGACCAGAAGGTAGGTGTGATCGGCGCCACCCCTGCAGTCCTCGGTGTCGAACACACCGCTCGCATACGTCTGGAACTCAGGGCAGTCGATGTGCGCCTCCACAGAGACCGGTCCCGACTGAAGCCAATCGATGAGCACATCCTCGGCGTCCTCGTTATCATAGGTGGCCTCCCAGGCGGACAGACCGTACTCGGTCTGTGACTCCTTAGCACAGGTATGACTGCACCGGTTATTGCACGGGTAGTCCGACTCCGCCTGCAGTTTACAATCCGTTGACAATCGCTGAGTTGGCGTCGCAGCCGCTCTACAGAGACCAAGCTATTCAATAATAATTATCAAGATGATTCGCATACCCTTTCAGCAACAGGCAGAACAGCACCTTTCTCCCTCCAGTCCAAAGAGCTTGGGTAGCTTTTTGAACTGGGTAAACAATTAAGCTGGCAAATTACCAGTAACAAAACAATGGTTCTGATCATTGTCTTTATCATCATTTGTCTTTATTAAACTTGATCGTTGAAAATGTTTTGGCTTTATAAACAATTGTGTTATCTGGATTATTCCTTGCAGGTGTCTTTTCACCTAGCCAAACAAAGAAACTTATCTAAACTATGTGATCTTATCATGGTGAGTTACAAATTCTATTACTTTGTATTCATTTAGGGTTGATTGAAATGAGATTGTTCAAAATAACTGTCGCGAGTATAATCCAATTGATAACTTAGTTAATCAATTTATTCAATCAAATTGGCCAAGATTATTCAAATTACAGTTTGTAGAGTCTGATTTATTTATATCAATATATTTTTAATTATAATTTATATTAATCAGAATATTTATCACCAAGTAAATAGCATCTGGATATGAGGGATAGCAAAATGTCATTGTCTGTATTACAATCTTGGTATCAGTATTTAACCTTGATGATACATTTGCTTTATAATCTGAGCCATAACTGTACTTGTTGAGCCATAACAGAACATAGATTGCATAGAAACACATTTTATCATAAATTTCTACTTGGTCAAATCTAACAGTAATAATTGCGTAATCATGATAAATAAAAACGTATGAAAAGTTCAAGATAAACAAGAACATAGTTCTTCTCTTGGCTCTGTTTGTGCAGCATATCATTTGCAAGTCAGTCAATACTGGCGACACATACGCGGCTAGTCTTGACTGGCGCAACAGTGTTGTTATTCTGCCTGTTACTGGCGTAAGTTGATCATGATAAATTAATTATCTCAGTCAATTAACACAAAAGAATGCTATCAATGTTTACCCAGCAAAACTAAATGAGACTGCAGAACGAGAAGGACTACCTATGTCCACCTGGTTTGGATTGGTTTACCTTGATAATTTTATTTATATAATTTCATATAATGTTAATTATAATAATATTTGCCAACATGATGTTTCAATTTCTTTAATGAAATTTAGCCCATTTTTATTTATCAAGTCTATCTGGAATAAGAGAATTGCATAGCGGGAAAGCTTCTGTCCTCCACTTCTCGCCTGTATTGGTGAAGTGCGTCGACGATAATCGGCGACAGATTTGCGTAATGTTTGCAAAACTTGAGCACAAAGTCACTGTAGAGTCCGAGCATGTCGTGGTAGACAAGGACCTGACCGCTCGTGCCATTGCCCGCACCTATGCCTATGGTCGGCATAGCTAGCCGTTTGGTCACTTGCGTGGCCACCACATCGGAAACCTTCTCGATTACAATGGGCAAAACATTCGACTCTTGTAGGGTCTGAACGTCACTCGAAATAGACAGACCTTCGGCGCACCTCTTTCCTATCGAATAAGGGTCTGTTGTGGCCCATTGATCAGCTCTTTTGGTATGACTGCATTTTTAAATCACATAATCAATAAATGATAGAACCTCTTCAAGAGCTCATTTCACCCATACCTTCACAATAAGGGTGTGTCTATATGCTCTTCACATTAAATTTTTATATATATCAATTAATTTTATGTAAAGTAATAAAACTGGGTGGAGTACTGTATATGAGCCAAGGTTTGCAAAAAAATTGTACTGAGCATTTACCATTCGCTCTATTGCTAGGACAGTGTTCGCATAACTTTCATATTAATACGTCTGCCTACTATCTGGGCGCCAATGGAATCATTATAGTCTACGACATCACGAACCGGCTGTCCTACCACTGGATACACAACTAGCTTCATGACCTCCGCCATCTTCGTATATCCAAAGATTTGATTATTAAATCTACGAAATGATTATTGTGTGGAGAAATGTAATTTTATTAATTGCATTGCATCTTATTTCCCTATATGCCTTTTACTTGTTGATTACAGGACAGGTCAAATTAAAAACATTAATTTATTTCAATACAATCACTGTATTGAGTGGTCTTAGTATTACTGTCGGCGCTCATAGACTTTGGTGTCATAGGAGCTACAAAGCAAAACTCCCATTAAGATTATTCTTAATGATATTCCAAACGATGGCAACACAAGAAGATATTTTCCGCTGGTGTAGAGATCACCGTGCTCATCATCAATTCTCGGAAACAGATGGCGATCCACACAATTCTAAACGAGGTTTCTTTTTCTGTCACATGGGATGGCTCATGGTGAAAAAGTCCCCAAGATTAAATGATAATAAGAAAATTATACGACTGGATGATTTAATGAACGACCCAATTGTCAAATTTCAAAGAAAATATTATTCTATATTGGTATTCTTATTATGGTCAATTATAATATTAATACCCTATTATTATTCATTTGATTCAATTGAAAATTTATTATTAGTGAGAATAATTCATTACACGATGTCATTACACCACACCTTTACAGTCAACTCTTTAGCTCATTTATATGGCAACAGACCATACGATAAATCAATTGCACCGAGAGAAAATAAATTGGTAGCATTATTGACATTAGGCGAAGGTTATCATAATTACCATCATACATTCCCTAAAGATTATTCATGTAGCGAACTAGGTCCAAGCTACAACTTCAACATCAGCACCTTATTGATTGATCTCTGCGTTTATTTGAAATTAGCCCATTCTAATAATAAGATGGACCCAAATATGATCATGGAAATCAAACAAAAATTTGGTGATGATGATAAAATTTCCTACAAGCCTCGCTTGGTATTGGAATATCTTGGTGCAGTTATACTGAATTTTTATGGACCAATAATATGTGTCGTGATTAAAAATATAAAATTATTCTAAGATTATTACTAATAAATCTATGAAATATGATAATTTTTAAATGTGAACGTATACAGGGTCCACAACCTATTTCGGAAAAAGTGAGATTTTATAAATTTAGCAAGATGTGATTGCAATATTGAAAATTTCTAAATTTTATCAATTAGAGGCATATGATAGGGATTTATTTTAATGGAAAAAAAATATTTTTAACCTCTGTTGTCTCATCATGGTAAATTATATAAGGAAATTGAAAATGTGGTTGGTAAAAATCAGCAGATGAGTTTAATTTTTTCATACTAAATTACAATTCATTCAATTGTAATCTTTCGATTGAAATAAATTAAAATTTTCTACTTAAAATTGTGAACCCAGAAAGTCATTAGCTGTCACTCCGATTTTCAAAATTGCATCTATCAATTTTCATAAGTCACTTTGAAATGCTCAAAATGTAACTGATTGAAGTAAATGTAAATGATAATGGAATGATGAACTAAATAAACCCCCTGTGCTATGGAAAGCCTTTTCAAATAAGCTTCATCCTTTCAATTGATTTAGAAAAATATATAGTAAAATGATCTTGATTATAAATTGTTTATCAGTAGTGTTGCCAGATCTCCTTACTTAGTAAGAATTTTCCTTACTTTTGCCTGTTTTGTTGTGCTCCTTACTAGAGTCTAGTAAGAATAATGTTAGCTCCTTAATTTCAAAAATTACAAAAATTTAATTAATAAGAAAGAATTAGTTTATGAAATAGGCTTTAATGTAAAAATAGGCTATCAAATCATTCAATAATAATACAGTCAAACAATATTAAATAGATTTTTATAAATTTTATAGAATTTAACGCTTTATGCGTAAATAATTCAAAATTTAGGCTGATTGAAGAAATCTGATGTCATTGTCGATAATTAGAGCTGAGATTTGCATTAAAAATAATTTCAAACTTAATTGTATTGAATTCAAACAATTCGTTCAAAACAATCAAAAAAAAAGTACTAAATTTGACAAATCCAATGATAAATATTCATTTAAGACTCAATAAATTGAAATTACCCAGATCCTTACTTTTCAATCAAAATATACTTACTTTGCAAAAAATTACCTGGCAACACTATTTATCACCTAAGCAAACAATTTATTCGAAAGAGACTCGAAAACAGTTATAATTGGTTTCTCAATAAATCTCGTGATTATAATCGAAATCGAATACAATATTACATATAGAGTACAGAATTGAAACGTGACCATGATCACTCCCTCTGCTCGATACGGACTGTATTTCATGATAAACACAAACACAACTGGGTGAATTGCATAAGCAACCCTTAGTGATTGTCGCTGTAATTTCCATAGTGGTAATTTTAGTATTGATTCAATTACTGGATGAAAATCGTTTTCAGTAAAGTGTTTGCATAAAATTATCGAGATTATTGATGGAAACAAGCTTGCTTCAATAGCCGATATGATGGGGATAAACCCAGTGATTAGGATTTGAACTAGCCAGACCATTGCCAACATTTGAATTAAGAATTTGGCTAGTTTGTATACAAAATTGAAACTATTGTTTGTGTACAAAGAGGCGGCTGACATATACCCGGATATTAGTCCGTTCACATACGATGGGACATAAAAATAGGGCTTGATATGAAGGAGATCTTGGTGATTGTCTTTGGTTCTATTAAAAGGAAATGTTGGAGCTGGTTATAAAAATATCTAGTTCTTACATGGTGCACACAAAAGCAAATTGCTCGTGAGGTTGTATCTTCTCGCCGATTGATGCAACAGAAAATCCATTACCGTGATAAATTCTAAATATCACCACGATCATCATAATATTTATTGCAATGACAAGCGCGATACCATATTTTATGTTCCTGGTCAAATAAAATAAATACAAGGCTTCATTTTACAAAGTTTATTACCTTTTAAATATCCATATAATCAATGGAGTGACCATGATAAATTGTACCAACACATTGAATGACCACATCCATTGTATTGTCTGCAATAGAGCCTAATCTAGATCAAGAACAATTTCTCAATTGCTCAATCAGATCATACATTGGGTTCGAATGATATGAAGTTTGACACGAAAAATATGTTAACTAGCAAACTATCATGATAATTTTTGGTGACAATATCATCTTGAATAATTAGCTTGATCAATATGTAATAAAAGGCCAGAAACAAGTAAAAGAAAGGAACGACCAAGGATAGCCTCTCGAAGCAGTATTGTAGTGTTAGCTTGCTGAATTTAGCTCTTGGATTAGACCTGAGCTGAGCCACGAACCAAGTGCTCGACGCTATGCCGGACAGTATACAGAATATTGAGAAAGCTGTTTGCCCCATGTAATAGGATAGATGAACTAATGGCAAGGTGAAATATTCACGCATCTGGTAGATGTCCGGCCAGAAAATGAAGCCCAAATAATGAAGCACCAAGGTGGGCAGCTGGCACAACACCCTAACGCCTGATCAGGATAAGTTTTTAATTAAATAAATGAGCAAGAATTGAATATTGACCTGTGAATAGGTGGCGTTTGGATTGCATTTATTCGTGATATTCAATTTAAATATAATCAAAGTTATTCTGCAAGTTTATCTGTTTAAATTGATGCAAGATACTACAATAAGCTAGATTAAAGAGAGAGAGAGAGAGAGAGAGATTTTAGCTGTAGATTCCTTTCAAGCACTGTTGAATGAGAGATTGTGAACAATTAACAAAGTGTTATAACATTGTGTTAATGTGGCGGACAGAATTGAAGCAACAGCTGATTATTGGCCATTTTTACCGAACGAGACACAATTTTGATATGGTTCTTTTTGCAAATTGAAGGTGTCTGAAGTCTACATGCATCACGATTAACAATCTAATTTTGAAAAGTCAGGTCAATTTTCTAAAATTAAAAATTGATTATATGGTCGGACATGATTGACGCAACAATCGTGTTTTCAATTAATTGGTTGGGATATGAATATCATGGTGATACTATTGATATTCCCTAATGTACATTCGATCAATAGCCATTGATTTTCCCCATTATATTGGAAATTAGGATTGGCCAGATTGTCGAAATACCACGATTCTCATCTAAACATTGTTTCCTATGGGCAAAGCAAAATTCACCCCCCCCCCTAGCGGTCAAGTCATTGGGCATGCCTGATCTTATAGGGATATCTTTTTGTATATGGCAATTGTTGAGATTCTTAACTTGAGATAAAATTGGTAATTCATACGAAAACAAATTACTTTACAAAATAGTTTCAATATGTGGAAGCACCTGATCAGCAATTCGATAAGGCACTTGAATATATAATGGGTGAAGTGAAAATAAATCAGTAAATGGTTACTGGCAGGAATGGCATAGGGGGGATCAGCCAAAAATCCCCCTAGGTTCGGAAAATCTTGAAAAATCCTCCTCTGAGTTTTGATGGCCCAGTCGGACCCCCTCCCCCGAAATCTGCGAAATAACGCGAAGAGCGGCCGCCATTTTCGGTAATTTACTAATCACCAATTAACTAAATTAACGCCGAAATAAGCCTAAAATCGAAAGAACGGCTTAAATCGGACGTAATTAAGCTTAATTTAACTGGATTTAGCCGGAAAATAGCGGCGCGCCGCCATTTTGTTTATCCCTTCCCTGATGCTCCCTAGGATTATTGGCTGAAAATTGGGAGATAACCCCACCCTGATCCCATGAGTATGGTCAGGCTTGGCCATCCCTGGTGACTGGTATACTTTATTACTGCCTGATTCTAAATTAGTTTTCGCAACAATAGATTCTCACAAATTATCATATATTTATAACAATCGAATTTTATTTATAACAATTTAATGAAGATAAACAGATTAATTTGCTCGGATTACAATTCTGTAAACAGCATAATTAATTTCAATATTGTGGAAATTTTCATCAAAGTGTAAATGTTTAATGCACCTATGGGAACATCTTAATTACGAGACAAACGCGAATGTCATATAGTAACAAGTCAAACTGCTAGGTGACACATAAATGTTTTAGTGGTATATGGAAGAGAAAGACTCATCAAATCCATATCAAGGTTTGAATAATTTTTGAAAAGTTGTATCTTGGTCATAATTTGATAAAAAAATTAACAATCTCATAAAATGTGTTACTTTATTATAAGATTCATATAAACTTGATCAGTTTTGATTAAAAAATTACAGTTTCAATATTTAATTTTGATTAATTCAATATTAATTCATTGGGATTTTTCTTGATACCATTTTTCCTTGTTACATTCGAAGATATAACATAAGTCCTGATAAAGTCCTGAGGAACAGAGGAGGATTTTTCGAAAAATTCCTTCAGGGGGACATCAATGCTGTCCTATTTGGACTGATTTATAATAGAAAAACTGCAACCTCTATTATAACCAAATTAAATCAATAGATTATCGAAGTCATCTTTTATTTTGATTGACATCAAATCAATATCAATTTATTGTGATTTTTGCTTGATAGCATTTTGCCTTAGTACATTTGAAGCCATTACATAAGTCCTGATAAAATAGTTGACAAAAAGCATCAAAAACAGTGTATACATTATGACCCCGGACAGTGCAACGGATAGTGAAGTATCGCACGGTATTCCTATCAGTTTTAGTCCAAGAGCAAGGTAATTTGTTATGATTCCGAACAGCATTTGCACGATTTGTAGTGTAGTGATTCCAATACTGAGCCATTTGTGTGTTTGCACGTGCATTGCTCTCAACGCGTAATACGTGTACATCAATGAGTGGGCCGTAAAGTTCATGGTAACCATCCATCGGCCGGTCGACGGGATGTCACCCAACGAATACCAGGTGTAACAGAGGGTTAGCACGTGATGTACCCATTGTAGGTAAAGGAGTTTACCACCTCTAAGTATGATGAACAGGGTGTCCAATAGCTCCGGCACCTTGGATATCGCAAAGAGAAAGTACCAGAACAATACCCTAGCGTCCAAGTAGTAGTCAGACCGAGTGTATGAATAGGTAAACCCTCTGCTGGTTATGATGTGTAAGAACTCTGGCAGAGTTCTGATGACACCCATTGTGGAAAATATGGCTAATATTAAGTTGTAGATCACCAGTGGTTGTCGTAGACTAAACCTTCCACGAGCTTTGACCCACTTCTTAAGGACTCGTATGATAAGTAGATATGCAATCGATATGTATAGCGAATAATACCAGTTCTCATTCATAAATAGTTGTTCGTAATCCGCGTATTTTATATTCCACTCTTCCAGCTCTGACATAAGGGGTATGTATGAAAATCCGGCGAACTTTGGCCAATCACGTGACCACTTGCCAGGATTGATGTTTATGACATGATAATTATTGTACTTGAGATCATTATTCATTGTTAATCCTAGTTGAAGCCGATTAAAATTGCGAAACATGCCGACCCTTGTATTGTCTGGCTCTCACTCACGATGGACAGACCTTTGCCACACATCATTCCCTATCGGGTAAGGGTTGGTAACATAACGTTAAAACTCTCGCAACGCTACATGAAGTCTGAAGCCGACAAATGCGGTGACCGAATGTGATATGAGTCCGATGTGGCCCATAGCAGCTCTTATAAATCACGGCAACAATTAATGATAGAACCTCTAACCTACCCGATTCCATCACAATAAGGGTGTGTCTCTATGCTCATCACATTAAATTTTTATGTATATCAATTAATTTTATATAAAGTAATAAAACTGGGTGGAGTACATTAACATTAATATATGAGCGAAAGTATGCAATAAAATGGTCAAGATCATCGATCGCTTCCCCTGTTCATTGATCAGTTTTATCTAGTTCCATTGAGCAAGCCCAGTTATGATTTAAACAAAAGTATTTCAAATACGTTCTTAACCAGATATTTGAAAAGAATATCAGTATACCACATCAATTATTAACTTGGCCAATAAAATAACAAGGCATCGGATTTCATCTTTCAAATCAGTAACCAATATTTCTAAGGAGAAGTCCTTGGAAAAGTTTTATTGCGTGACAAATATGTAACGCAATATTATTTTGTGTCTCTGAAATTAACTGATCTATCGTATGATGAGATAAATTAGGTAGTACACGAATGCCCCTCCGCCCCTCTGCTCATATATTTGCATTGTTTGGTTTATCCTTATTGATATTGATCTTCGATAAAAACTGTTTTGATGCTATTCAGAGTGCTAGATAATTATTATCTATCTATCAATTTAAAATACTGAAATCATATAAAACCGATTTTTTTTTACTCATAATGAGAATTGAAATCAATTTAAATTGACATCATTCGCGCGACACAATTGAATTTGAACAATGATAGTGAAATAAAAATTATTAATGGAAAAACATTAGATATTTTTAAAAAATTAATTATCAATATGAATTTGAAGGAGATTATTGAATATTTCAGTCATACACATGATTTAAGAACACGCGATTTTTACCTCGTATCATCATTATGGAAATTCCCTTTATTGATGGCATTTTATTTTATATACGTGAAGCTAATTGGTCCAATGTGGATGCGGAATAAAAAATCTAAGAATTTGAAAAAAATTATGCTATATTACAACATATTTTTGATAATTTGTAATATTTATTTTTTTCTTCATTTTCATTTTATATCACAAAATATGAGAAGAATATTTGACTTTAGATATCCCGATGTAAATGATATGTCACCGAATGTATTACATGAAATAAGAATTTTGTATATTTACTGGCTAACAAAGTTATTGGAGTTATTCGACACAATATTTTTGGTAATGAATAAAAAACATGAGAAAATAACATTTTTGCATCTTTATCATCATACATCGGTGCCTATATTCGGCTGGCTCTTTTTACGAATAAATTCATATGTTCATTCTATGATACTTTTTGGTTTGGTGAATTCATTCGTGCATATTGTGATGTACAGCTATTTTGCACTTTCAATGCTTGGACACAATTACAGAAGATACCTTTGGTGGAAATCTTACCTTACAAAATTACAAATCTTACAATTTGTTATTTATTTATTTTTTGGTATGTATACACTCTATCGTCAAGAAAATTATCCAATTTATTGGATTTATTTTGCCATAATCCAGGCATTCTTATTCCTATTCTTATTCTTACATTTTTATTTTGAAAAATATTGTAAGAAAATTAGATAGCTTAACAAAGGTTCATAATTTTTCAATTGAATGATGTTAAATGTTCCGGATCGTGAACAATCAAATTGAAAAATCAGACTATTTTATTGATCACAATTAAATCAAAATTTTAATCAATGTGATATTATACTGGCAACTAGATAATTTTCTCTCAAAATAAATGTTTCTCATTTCATCTGAATATCGTTTTTATATCAATTTTAGATCAAAGATATAGAAAATTTGTCGAAAAAATATTAATTATTCCAAAAATAATACGAATATTTTGTTATAATTTAATTCAATCAGTCTAATTACAAAGTCTTGTATTGCGATAGGCATAATGCAAAATAGGTCAAATATTGGCAAGGTTATCTGATGGAAATCAATTGGAACGTATCTGTTTCGAGGTTTTCCGGATGTGATGGCATCGATAATTGCATCGATCACTTGGTCTATGTTTTTGTTGGCTTTTGTCCACAATTTATTCATCGACTTCTTGTAGCCATCAAAATAATCTTGCCCATAATACTGTTTCACCTCATCTGTAGTGTCGTTCCACACTCTATCTAATTGGTTATCAATAACTTCGGTGTTGACCATTGGTGTCATATAGAGTGCCGGCTCTACAGTAGAGACAGTGATTCCGATGTCAATCAGTTGTCTTCTGATGGCATCACTAAAGGATAAAATCGCGTGTTTAGACATCGAATATATCGGTAGAATTGAAGACGTGATGCGACCTGCCATGGATACCACGTTCACTATTCGGCCTAATATACAAATATCAAATTATATGCCATTGTGAACCGCTCTATGCCTACCCCTCGACCGTCTCAATAGCGGTACAAACAGTCGCGTCACTCGAACCGCACCGAAAGTGTTGACT